>JZLH01S0016091.1:15156-29093 GCA_001188425.1 Eucidaris tribuloides | reverse complement strand
TTGTTCATGCACATCAAATACTGTCTCGTGATTGGCTGAATGGGCTCAGTCGAAACGAAATCGCAACGACCAGTCGTAGGTTTTTGGCATGCCGAATTCCTACGATTAGTCTTACGACTTGCTTGCGATTTTTCAGGATTCATGATAATGACGTAAATTACGTCATAATTCCGAGTCGTACGACAAAAGTCGCACAGTGTGCGGAGGCCTTAAGTCTACTCCATGTTTCGGCTAAGACGATAAGCCCACAACACACTAATTTCCCCAAACTCATGCTAGTTTAACCCAAATGTAAATCATTATTGCTAAGCCCATTGGGTAAGGCCTCCGCTTCCCGATTACGAGATCCTCGGTTCGAATCCCGCGGCCAAGGTTTTTGTCCTTGGGGAAGACACTTCATCTGCATTACCTCTCTCCACCCCTCCACCTAGGGTATGAATGGGTACCTGAGAGGACTGAGAAGGTCATTATTTTGTAAATGAAATAGCTCCTGTGAGCGCCTAACAGGCAACCGGGCTAGGAATACTTGTCATGGATGGACTGGAGGTGGCGCACAATAATGTACAGGCTTGACATGGGTCCAATTATATTAGCTTATCAACTGGTATGATAACAGCGTATGCGGTTGAAAAGAATAAAAAACAAAACAAAGAAATTACAAAGCCTACATTTTGTTAATAGTACTTGTTTTTTTGAGGGACTGTGCCTGGTGATATCCTAGTCACATAAAGTAAGTTATTTTCAGAAGGCTCATCGTTTTTGTTCTTTGCTGGTATACCTCCACTCGAACATCTGAAAACCGACTATTAGGACCTATCAATACACCGTGAAGATTTACTCCAAGCGGAATGGGGAGGGGAGGGGGAGGAGGTTACTCGTGGAAGATCCCTTTTAAAAATTATAACAAGATTTATTTCGTCTTGAGTGGTGCATATGCATGATTTTTTTTTTTTTTTTTTACAAAATCGCTACCGCTGTTTTGGAAAAATACTTTGGATAAATAAGAAGATTTTTAGTCTCAATTGGAGGAAGGACAGAATACAGCGTGTCCCAGAAAAAAAAAATGTCCCTCTCATAGACCACAGAATAATGACTAAAAACAAGTTACATATTTAGAAAGCCCACTTAATTTTGTAATTCCTGTGAAAATTTCAAAGGTCTCGCTTTATTAGTTTTAAATACACAGGCTCTTATGTAACAGCAATGCTTTCCAGCCCATTCCAAGCTTGATAAAAAGAAAGGCACATCACAGACATAATTATTATACGTTATCCCTTGCTTCACTTGAATTATCTCAATGACAGTTCATTCACTTTTTTAAATGAAAACTAATCACAGTTCTGTTCCACTGGTTGTGTTTGTTTCACAGAGTACCTGTATGTTCCACCCATCGTTTGTCCTTCCATGTCCAGCATATAAACTTGTATTGTTCTCCTGCACATCCCTCCACCTGATTTACATTCAGGTTGATGCATTGATATAGCACTGCAACTTGGAATGGGCGGAAACGCGACTACTGTTACATAATAGACTGTGTATTCAAAACTTATGAAGTGAGACCAATGAAATGTTCACAAAAGATAGAAAACAAAATGGGCTTTCAAAATCTGAATACTAAAGATCGAATTATACTAGAGTTTGGATTTTTAATTTAGCAGTTTATCAGAGGGACATTTTTTTTTTTGGGGGGGGGGGACGACGCTGTAAAGTAGGGCCATTCCAGTCACTGACAATACAGGCAGCCGTGTTGGAAAGAACACAGTGTCCCACAGTGTGTTCACAAAGTCGGCTATGTGAAAACGCCTGAATTTAACAGTGTGAAGATGATTTCACACTGTGATGAGGATTTACACAGAGTGTTCATATGGTGATGCCCTGTTCCACACTGCCCTGTGCCACACTGTGAATTGATGATTCACAATGTTAAAACGCTCGATGCGGCTCGAATTCAACACTGTGAAGTGATTTCACACTGTGTTCACAATGTGTTCACAATGTGTTCACTGTGTGTTTCACATTGTGTTCACACTGTGTTTCACACTGTGGGACACTATGTTCTTTCCAGCAGGGAGTGTTCCAATTATCCATGCTTTACAATTTTTATTGACTATTAGAACAGAATCGTCCTTCTAAGCAATGAAAAATGGTAGATAATTATACGGAGTCACTTACTCTGCTGAGATATTGACGAATCTGTAATGACCGTGTATAATCGCATCTTGTGGGGCTTCGTTTAGTTTCTCGGTAAGTTTTTTTCTCTAAATTAAATGAGGTAAAACAAATAATTTCGTGAATTAGCGTGTATCAGTCAATAATCGTTGTTTCTGTCGTTACAACCAATCATTACTGTCCTATCAAGGATATACCAGCGGCATGTTTTGATATTTCTTTGTCATGACTCAAAGTATTACTGAATTCCAAATGCTTATCCACCGAAAAGGTTGCGAATAACTCCATCTCACACACAATCAGTAAACGAGGGAAACCAACGTTGGTGTTAAAAAATGTCTTCAAATTATTGCTCAAGTATCCCAACAAAGAAAAAAAAATTAAGTTCAATTTAAATAATTATTACTGGATTAGACCTCAGCAGAGCAAGGAGATATTCCACTTAAAATTAATACCTCTGACCAACGATTGCTGGAAGATCATTTTTTAAAACCTTTAAGCTGTTGTACATGTATGGATGTATAGTATAATTATGTCTACATCTAGATATGAAAATATGTGTATTTAACCCTCTAGGCCCATTTGCAGAAATCTTGCATCATGTTAGTGATGTTTTAGAAACCATGGATGATATATTAGTACCAGGGGCGTCGATCCATGTTTCGGATTGGGGGGCAAAAGTGAAAAAAAATGTCAAATATTGCAGAATTTTGCGCGCGAAGCTCGCCGAAAAATTGACAATTTTGTCAATTTATGCTAAGATTAATGGTTTTACAGTGCTTTTTAAACACACCCTTGCATTGCGTATTATGAATTTTTCAAGTTGTCAAAATTATTGGGGTGGAAATCGATATGTTTGCCCCCAATATTTTCATTGGGGGCGACTTCCCCCTGTCCCCACCCCCTCCCCCAGGATCGACGTCTCTGATCAATACAATTAAAAGAAATTATAGCGTTTAGCAAAGCATAGGAGGTAGAAATTCAGTTTTGTTGGAATTATAGTGACCGTTAGGCTTTGAATTGAATTAAAGTATCATAGAGACAGAATTCTACTAGGCTTCTAGTCTTTCAGCGAGGGGCTGCACCACAGGAGGGCGGGGGCACTCCCCCCCCCATTTTATTTTCAAATTTGGCCGTGAAATTTTCGTTTGGCCGTAAATCTGGCCGTGAAATACTTTTGGCCGCAAAAATTTTCCGCAAACACCCCCTCCCCCACTGAGCGACTTTCGAGCTGCTGATTTGGCCCCGGACTTGGCCGCAAATTTGGCCGTGAAAAAATTTGGGGGCCGCAAAAAATTTTCAACACCCCCCCCCCTCCCCCCCCCCTCATACACACATTGAGCGACTTTTAGGCTAATAATGTGGCCGCGAATTTGGCTGTGAAAAACATTTTGGCCGTGAAAATTTTCCCGACTGATTTCGCCGCCCCTGCTTTGAGCCCCTTACTGTACTCACTGAGTGCAGTGAGCTTCAAACGAAGTCTAAATGACAGTTACTGTTTGGTGTATTTTTCAAATTGAAGGTTATTACTGATCTTTTGATTCCACAGACACATCCTTCATAAATTGCCCAAGGACATGAGTGATGTTTTGGTGTGCTGCTGGATGAGTGAAAAAGAGATTCACTGCCTTTAAAGATAAAGGTTAACATTGTGGAACTTCAATTTAAAAAAGTCAAACTTTGATATCTGAGCTACATAGTAGTACTTAAATGGACAAATAAGCATCCTAGCATACAAAAGTTTGTAATGTTATGTGCCACTGGAATGGTATGTATGGATAATAACATTAGCTCTCGCTCCTCAGTTAAATTAGTCAGACCTGTAACACGGTAGTCTATGGCAGGAAATAGACAAGGTCAGGTAAATGATCTTTTTGAAGTGCATTTTTGTTAAGACACTTTGAGCATGGAGGATTATGTAACTCAGGTATTATAAACCGTAGTCAATATCAAACTGTGGCTTTAAGCTCACCACTTTTTCTTCTTTCATATCCATCAGGAGGTATGGGATATTGACAGGTTTCCCAAAATGATGAATATTCTGGAGGAGATGAATTGTCCATACGAGGGTTCGACTTCCACACTTCGGGACGCTGATATAGAATACTTGCCTATTCTGAAAAAAAACAAAAACAAAAGAAGGGGGAAATATTATCGCATGGTTCATCAAGGCTAGTATTTACCGAAACTCTGTAACATGCTCCTTAGCACATTTCTGCCGAAAATAATGAGTCTACCTATGTTTCTATTATTGATCTTCATGTCATGGTTGAGTGAGCACACTTTAATATTGATAAAGCAAAAATACAATTATGTACTGTTAATTTTGCATAATAAATTACTCTTTTGAAAAGTGACAATGCATGACCTGACGGATCAATCGCATTTTCACACAGAAGTTAGTAAATTAGTGTAATAACACCCCTATGAAATTGTTCTTCTCAAATTTGTTTCATGAAAAAGTTATGGTAATTTGAAAAAGGGGGAACTTACTTTTTGTGTAGTGTGTATATGACTATTCAGAACCTCAATCATTTTTTTTTATATGTGCTGAAGTGTTACCTTTTCGTAAACAGGCTTTCCATATAACGAGTGTGCTTCATTATTGAATGCTTCCACTTCGTTTTCGTCTCCAGCTGGACAAGGGATGGGCGGTGCTTGTCGGCCATGCTCTGGGAGAAAGGCATAAAAGATGTTGTTAGCTCTTGTGAGCTTAGATGTAAGTCAAATAAGGCACAACTGAGGACGCCATGTGGTTACTATAGGTGAGTCATGTTATAGTACACTCAGCAGTTACACTGTACAAGGTCAGTAGCCTACATGACACGGTGTGGAGCTAGTCTATAATTCAGACCCCATAACATCTCCCTTTCTTATTTTTTTGTTTTACTGTATATCCAAAACTCTCACTTAAATTTCTCTTTTCCCTTTTCTCTAATTTGAGCCAAAAAATTGTTTTGTTTTATTAAACTAGCCAGCATACCGTAGCATGTTTACACACAAATGTTTGAAACAATATGGGAGGTAACAAATAATTTGTCAAAAGTCAACTCAGTCCATGGCAAAGTCATTTTCTTTAGTATTTTTTTTCTACAGTTAACTGTTCGTGTCTTCTCTATTCTTTTCGCGTTTATTGTCAGCTATATAATGAGTATGGGATTCTAGTAATTTCGCTCACAGTGCTTGTATGTTCTCGGTTCTCCTTTATTATTAAACAGTGATAGAAACTTTAAAAACTGGGTTAACACATAAATGCACATCACTCGCTGATTGCAAACAAATGGTAGTACTCCTGGTGTTGGGTCGCATAAACACTATATATGGTGTTTCTCCACACATGTAGCTTGAACTGCTTGATATATTGTAATCCAACTTTCACTGCTGGTACAGCTTCACAAATAAGCTGTAAACTGAACTGAAACATTTTCCAGGATATCCATGGCACAAATACGGTATTTCACATCGCTTTATTATTTTACACTATAATGGCTTTGTGACAATAAACAAATTGTGAGCACTTTCCAGGTTATCCATGGCACAAACACGGTGAACAATTTCACATCGCTTTCACTTATTATTTCACTTTGTGGATTATTGATGATATTAACAAAATTGTGAGCACTTCCTGGGTATCCGTGGCACAAAACACAGTGATCCATTCCAAGTGATTCTGATTCCTCATTATTTGTGATTTTTTTTTTTTATTTCTCGCTAACTAAACATATTTACATGTTTTCTGCTAGATTTATAGCATATAAACACAATGATCTAAGTGGTTTCACTTTCGCTAAACTAAACACATCGCTAGATTTATAGCACAAACATGATCCAAGTGATATCCTTTTCGCTAAATTCACACATCTCTGCTAGACTTATAGCACAAACATGATCCAAGTGATGCCATTTTCACATTATGCGTTTTCCAAAACTGGATTTCAAATGAATTCACTTTTCAAGCACAAAATCCTTGAATTTGGCTGGTGTTTTTTTCTGCCGCTGCGGTCTGCCTGATGTAGGAGTTGGTGGCGAAGACTGGTGATCTGGTTTTACGCTGACACCTCCTTGACGTTTCTGCGTATTGGTCGCGCGTGGTTGCACATTGGACGTCTCACGCATGACTGGTTCAGGATCACGATAGTTGGTTTGCTGTTGCTTCGGATGGTCTGCTTTTCCGTTTGCTGTTGGTGAATTAGGGTTGGTGTTCACCATCTCTCTCAGAAACCTCCGGTTGCGGCGATTATGGGACCATCTGATGTTCTACTACATATGACCTGTGCACCAAGGATTTGTCTGCACACTGCTCGTCTCCATGGTGGTGTTGTTGGTCTGGTTGAAGTAGCACCCCTTGACCTATTTTTCAACTCTGTGAGATCCTTGGCCCTTTGTCATATTGGAGCTTGGCTATTCTGTTTCCGGAGTTTGATCTGCTCTGCTACATCAGGGCCCTTCATAAAACTTGCAATCAATTGCAAATCTAAAAATCGATTGTAAATCTTCAAATACTGGGTTCTGATTGGTTGAAATCAACTTGCGATCGATTTTTGAGAGTTGCAATCAATTGCAAAGTTTTATGAGATATAGGGCCCAGATACTACTTTTTGCATAAGTAGTATTTCTGGAGTTGGAATTTGTGTGCGTGTACGTCTGGACATCAACTTTTGAACTGCACTCGACCCATCAGCGTCTGGTGTATTTCTCCATGCTAGCATAGCCAGGTAGATGTCACTTCCTTCCTTTAAGGCTTTCTTCAGGAGAGTTTTAGCAATTTTGACAGCTGATTCTACCTTGCCATTGCTTTGGCTGTATCGTGGGGAGCTTGTTGCATGGTCGAAGGCCCATTCTGCTGCAAACTGGGCATATTCCTGGGCCACAAATTGAGGTCCGTTGTCTGTTATGACCCTGTCTGGTATACCATGTTTTGCAAAGTGTCGTTTTGTGCACTTTACAATGTCTTTGGCTGTGGTGCTGTCTAGCTGGTCTACTTCCCAGTAGTCTGAGAAGAAATCGACTGTGACAAGGTATTCTCTGTTGTTGAGGTGAAACAGATCTTGCCCGATGATCTTCCACGGTCGTGTGGGGGGTGTGGGTATCTCTGATGACATCATTGTTTCCTTTTGTTGTTTAGGCTTCATTGAGTTGCATATGGAACACTGCTCCACCTTTTCGTTGATTTGTACTGCCATTCCAGGCCAGAAAAGCGTGTCACGAGCACGTCTCATACATGCATCAATTCCAAGGTGGCTGCTATGTACCTTCTCAGTACTTGTGGGACGATCATTTTCTGTCCTTTGAAGAGGATTCCGTTCTGTGCTGTGATCTCATCCCTGTAATTGAAGTATTCTTTGATACTGCCGGGCACAGCCCCTTTGTTCTCTGGCCACCCTTGCTGGACCATCAGCATGAGGTCCTGTAGTTGCTGGTCGGAGCTTGTACCACATCGGATTTGGTGTTCCGTCGGTTCGCTCACTTTTAGGAGATCCATCTGATTTATCTCCTGTATCTCTTGATAGATTTTATCAGCTTTGGTGCCAGTTTCTGGTAGATATGCTCGGCTGAGCCAGTCTGCTATTAGCATCTCCTTGCCAGGTTTGTATTGTACGTCCAGTTGGTACTTTTGGAGTCGTAGGAGCATTCGTTGTAGTCGTTTGGGTGCCCCATGGATCGCCTTTGTGAAGATTGGTACGAGAGGTTTATGGTCAGTCTCTACATCGACCTTCTTGCCTTGTATGTAGTGATTAAATCGCTCACAGGCGAATACTATGGCGAGGCACTCTTTTTCAATTTGCGCATAGCATTGTTCTGTGTGTGAAAGTGCTCTCGAGGCAAACGTGACTGGTTGTCCATTCTGCAGGAGTGTAGCCCCGAGTCCCTTCTCTGATGCGTCACATTGTATCGTGGTGTCTACAGTGGCGTCGAAGTACTTTAAGACCGGTGCCTGTGTGAGCATCGTCTTAATCTCTTTCAGGACGTTATCGTGGAATCCCTGCCATTCGAAGTGCGCGTCCGTATCCGTGAGCCTCCTCAGTGGTTCTGCCACTTCCGACAGTCTTGGCAGGAATTTTGCTAGGTAGGTTACACTGCCTAGCAGACGTTGGACCGCTTTCTTGTTTTCAGGTGCTTTCATATCCACTACAGCCCTCACCTTTTCCGGGTCTGGACGAAGTACATCCGATGTCAACTTGTGTCCCATGTAGGACACTGATGTCTGTCTCAACTTCAACTTTGCTTTGTTGAGTTTGAGGTTTACCTTCCTGGCTCTTTGTAAGAATTTGTCTAGGTTCCGATCGTGGTCCGCGACAGCCTCATCCATGGTATCTCCACTTCCGAAGACTAGGAAATCGTCAGCTATGACTTCCACGCCGCTGAGGCCCTCTATGATTTCGTGCTGACGCCGCTGAAATTCCTCCGGAGCTGATGATATACCAAATGGCATTCTCTTCCATCTGTATCGGCCAAATGGTGTGGCAAATGTTGTGAGGTAGCTGCTGGCTTCGTCCAATTGCACCTGCCAAAATCCGTCTTTCGCATCCAGTACCGTGACAATTTTTGCTCTGGCAAGGTTAGGTAGTATGTCATCTATCACCAGAATTTGGTAGTGTGGTCGTTTCAAGGCTTTGTTTAGATCCCGTGGATCCAAGCAAATGCGCATCTTATTTGGCTTCTTCACAATCACTGTACTGCTGATCCAGTCAGTAGGTTCTGTAACCTTTTCTATGATGCCTCTACGTTCGAGTTCCGTCAGTTTTGTCTTGAACTCCTGCTTCACATTTACTGGAACTCGGCGTGCTGCATGCTTAACTGGTGTGACGTCTTCATCCACTGTCAGTCTGTATTCTCCCGGCAGACAACCAAGGCCCTCAAATACATCTTTATATTCTGCGATCAGGTCGCTGGATTGTGTCAAGTGGACCGTTTCATCTCCTTTACCTTCACGTATGACGCCCATCTCCAGTGACAGCTTCGAGCAAATTAATGGCATTTTGCAGGGTGCGTCTACTATCTTAAAATTCACGTTGTATGTATCTACAGCATAAGTACACACAAAATCCCGTTCTCCCATCACCGGGATGTAGCTGCCGTCATACAACTTAATGCGTGCTGTTGAAGGTTGGAGTCGTGGCTTGGTCGTCTTCTCGATTCGGCAAAGTTCTTTGTATGCCATCACATTACAGGTAGACCCCGTATCAACTTGCCACATGACCTCGACGTTGTTGTGCTGCAGTGTCGTCATGTTGACACGAGCTGTTATCTTTTTACCCTTCTCTCCATGCAGAGCCCCAACATACTCTATGTGGAAACTTGATTCATCTGTGCAATTTCCGTCATCGGAATAATCATACTCGTGCTCACCGGCATGCACTTTTTCCACCTTTGCCCTGCATACTTTGTGGAAGTGGTTTTTCTTTCGACAGCGAGTACATTCCTTGCCGTAAGCCGGGCAATTATTTTTGCCTAGTTTATGCTTTCCCCCACAGTAGATGCACGTGTTGCTCACGCCCCCTTGTTTCTTAGAAGGCTTCGAATTCGATTGTGACTTTTGGTTTTGCTGATTCCATTTTGAGCTCTGCGGCTTTGTGGAACGGCGTCCTTGCTTGGCGAAATTAACTTCTTGTGCCTGCTGGTCTGCAGCTGACCCTGTGATGATTTTCAACTGCTGTGATGTTGCTTCACTGACCTTGAGTGCGTCGAAGGCTTTCTTTAACGTGCACTCATCTTCTCTGAACAGCCTTGCTCTAGCTGCTTGATCTTTGCAACCCATCACTAATCTGTCTCTAATCATCTCATCTTCAATTCGTCTTTCTCCAAAGCTACATGTATTAGCTAGTTGTCTGAGTCTGTCCATAAATTGTGTGACGGTTTCTTGCGGCTGTTGTGTGGCTGTATGAAATATGTACCGTTCATATAGAACATTCCTTTTCATCACGAAATGGCCCCTTAGATTGCTTATTATCGTGGCAACATCCTTCATATCATCATCAGACAACTTGAGGCCTGTCAGGACAGCTTTACAATCTTGCCCCATTACTGTCTTCAATGTAGCTACCTGGATCTTTGCATCCTTTTTATCCAATTCAGTAGCAATGCTGTAATCATTCCATGCCTCCTCAAAATTCTGCCAATTTGTTTCTGTATTGCCCTTGCATTGCATCGGGGGAGGTGGTGGAATCTGATATGATGCCATTGTAGTCGTTATTGTAGCTCAACCAATACAACCACTATAAGTAAGCCTGCAATCACTGCTCAAACTTCGTGACCGGATACACCAGCCGACTATTTCACCATATACGCTGCAGTATAGGTTCAGTCACACACATCAAGTATGGTACACAAAGTCAACTTACATAAAAAAAATGCTGCATTTTCTGTCCATAAATTCTCTCTGTTGGTGGGCAAATCATTCCTCTACGGAGATCTCCACTCCTGACGCCATGTTAGCTCTTGTGAGCTTAGATCATTAAGTCAAATAAGGCACAACTGTGGACGCCATGTGGTTACTATAGGTGAGTCATGTTATAGTACACTCAGCAGTTACACTGTACAAGGTCAGTAGCCTACATGACACGGTGTGGAGCTAGTCTATAATTCAGACCCCATAACATGTGTTTAAATAGACAGACGATGAACATGATGAATAAATCTAAGACCAATATATTAGTTTGTAGAGCAATGCCAAATTGCGTGATTTTCCGTAGTCCAATCAGTGATATTTTCCAAATTCCTGCTGATGAATGTCTATACATTTTTTTTTATTTATTGCTTGTTTGCTTGTGTACACAATTGTTTGAATCCATGTAAATGTCCACGTGAGCAGTGAGAATGCATAATAACCAAAGTGACATTGGGAAACTCACTCAGCAACAGGGAATTAAAATAAGTGACTTAAAGGCATTGTATAACAATGTTTCCAGTTTAAAAAAAATCTGAGCTGCATGATTCCCCATACTACCAGTGTCTCTGACATGGTCTAAAAATGAAGCCCTGAAAAAATTGCAGTTTAAAACGACCATTAAGTGCTTTAAAAAAGTAAAAATCATTGAGAGACCATTTCAGCTTTCCCCCATAGACTGCTGCTTGCAGAATTTCCTATCGGCTGATAGGAAATTAATGTGCCAGTTTGTATTTGCACATATTGTACTAGTGACAGCATAACTGTCCAAACTTTTATGCTCAAGGGTGTTTATTTGTCCATTCAAACACTGTCAGATATGTCAGATAGCAAAGTTCGACAATTTTTTAAATGGGTCTTTCACAGTGTTATATAGTGTCTTTAACGAAATTGGGTCATTTTGGAATTCTTTTAATCTCAAAGGCATAAACAAATGAAGTTGAGGGGGATCTTATTGAAAGTGGCAATCAAAACTGACCAGCTGAGAATAAAAGACATTTACAAAAGAACATGTTCTTTATTGACTCTTCATGACCATGGTGTTCATTTGACCTTTTCAATTTACATTTTATCCCATATTATGAAATAATGCCCTTTCCCAGATAACATAATAACAAGTCGAGTATCATTTTAAAGAAAATTAAATCATCTTTCTAATGGTACCAAGCATACATTGATCACTACTATAAGAGAAAGGATAAAAATAATCGATCAAACTCAGATTTCCACATTTGTCCAAAATTACCGTAGATACAAAATTGTATTTGGGGCCATTTAAAAGTGGATCTCCTGGGGGCACTCGATCCGTACAATGAAATTTCAACACTTACCTGAGCGCATATTGAAAATGTCCGACGACAGTATCACACGAGAATACGGGACAACGATATAGACATAGAGAAACAATATCGGTAAAAGTATTATCGCGATGGTAACGCGGGATTTCCATTGAAGTCCTGCCGCCATTTTGAATTCCTCTCAGTCTGATCTATAGCTGATACCACCACGACCAAGAAAAGGGATATTCTTGCGAAGATAATGGTGTCTTAGGATTATCATTGAAGTTACGTATGTTGATTGTGTATCTCCTTTTCCAGCGTCCGAATATTCGACCAAATTATAGTTCCTTTTTTAGCGAAAAGCGATCATAAATGAAAGAACAGTAGAACAACCAGCAAACAAAATACGACTATACGTGTCACTGCTTGAAATTCCCGACTGACCCGGTAAATGTTAACAATCAATTGTATATATGGGCAATTCCGTGATTAGTTACGTTACACTTTATGACAAACTTTACTCAACATTTGGCTCTTACATGACTGTGCTTTCATATTATTTTTCTGTTTTGGAATTCTCTAGACTGGCACCTACTTCACAAACATCAAGCAAAATCATGAGACATGTTTCAGTGCGGTATAACAAGACTTTATTATGGTTAGCTACGTTACGTAAAGAGGACATTGGAAAAAATGACAAGTCTTTGTCCTCAAAAGTTTCCTCAACCTCGTTTTCAACTGAAACAAACTGTGGTATTCATGCTATTTCTGGCATCTAATGATAAGTCATTGATATATAACTTATTGATAAAAATCTTTTCACTTTTAAGTACAACATCAAAAACATGGTTAGTTACGTTACGGTTAGTTACGTTACATTTTGTCCATCCACACAAATTTGCGTTTATTTATGTCTTTTTCAGATTCAGTATGCATATGTGGGGCTTTATTACTTTCAAAACAATGAGAAGATGCTATTGGCATGGAAAAACTGCAGAATAAATGATATTTTTTTCATAAAACTGAGATTTAGTCACACTAGTCCCACATGTCCCACATGTGGTATTTCATGTATGGTTCTGATTCTCGTAGAGGGTGCTGTTGAAGACGCAAAATTTACAGTAGAAATGATGTCCCCCATTGTTTCTTCATGATTCATACCCATTCAAACCATTAAAATGTAATACAATTTGCGATAGACCAATTTATATAATTTGTGATTTGTCCAATAATTCACGGAATTACCCATATATATATTGACCATAACCCGCTCAATGTATTCTAAAGGGGATGGGTTCGTTTCTTCTGCAAACATTGTTGTTTGCCGTCATTATACACATAGCGACTTACCAAACTGATGGTGAAAGGTGGACTTTTGTTGTCTGTATTTACCAAAGAAATACCAGACTCGTTGACCTTCTTATAGCGTTTTCATCTTCGCGTCTACACCTAGCTGTATTATGGAATAACTTGAAGTTTAGAAATCATCAGTGTTATCAGTGTTTTGATTTTAAAACAATTTTTTTTTTATGTTGGGCCTGTTTTCTTTATATCTTGTAAGCATCATATGAGATTGTTTTCTATCAACTCTAGAATTATAGGGGAAACCATATGTTTGCATGAATGATTATTATTACATTACCAGAATGTCACACATAATGGACATGGGTAAGACCTTTGATACATACTCGCCCGGCTGGCAGAAGGGCGTTAGCAAATGCTCTAAGCAGAAGGGCGTTAACAGTAAATTGCCTCTAAATTGAAACCCATAGGCCAAAAGATCACAATGCTTTGATTTCATGTGAAATAAGCCAATGGTTGTCACGTTACAAGCAATTTACAGTTAACGCCCTTCTGCTTTGAGCATTTGCTAACGCCCTTCAATCTGTCAGCCGGGCGACGTGCATGCTGACACTGCGCGACGCAGAAATGCCGTCAAACATGCACTCGTACATGCGGGTCATCACGTGGGGAATTCTACCCCATAAAGTCTATATTTTACTACACTGCAAAAACTGGGGTGTTAAATTTAACATCCATGGTGCTGAACAATATAGATACCCATACGCGTACGCAGGGGGGGTGTTTGGGGTGTTCAAACA
>JZLH01S0016091.1:0-13018 GCA_001188425.1 Eucidaris tribuloides | reverse complement strand
CAAGCCCAGGTCATGGAATGGAATGAATGTATACAAATTCAAATATCTTTATTCCAGTAAAGAACTTAAGCTTTCGTACTCCCGACTTTCAACTTTTCAACCCTTTCAACAGTTAGTGATTCATTGAATCTCAATCCACATATTGCAGAGTGGACACAACGTTTAGTATTGACATAAGCAGTAGAGCAGCCACTCTGTTTGTAAAACACTTCGTGAAGTGAATAGAATTAAAGGTCATGTCCAAGTCATTTCCAACTTATCAACACAATAACAAGAAGCCATGTCGTAGAAATAGATGTGACAAGTGACCAATGCTGTGGTGGACCGTGCTCCACATGTACCGAGTCCGAGTCCACAAATAAATAAAACCATGTCATTCACTTTACAGAGGAATTCGACGCCGAGTTTGAGTCCCGAGTCCACTAATGTAAATCGGACTCGAGTCCGAACTCGACTACGACTTTGCAAGTAACCCCATACACGCCATAATAACACTATATCTTTGAAGAGTATAGATAGCTATTGCAGTATGGTGGTTGAGAGCAACCATTCTTAAAGTTATGGTCTGCGTGATTTGATTTGATTTGATTCGAACGATTTATTTCACATTTCTCAAATAAATACAATAACAAAATATATACAATACGACTTGAAATTGTGTATACATTTACCAAACATTTTAACAAAGTGCAACATACGTGTGAAGGCTACAATCTTGAGCGTGAAACTTGATGATGATGATGGTCTCAGACAAGAAAAAGAGAAATAGGTTAGTATCAAGAAGGAGAAGAGAAAAATGAATGAATGTGTGTATATATGTTGTAAATGAGAGTATCTGTATGTTTGTGTGTTGGGGCTAATAATGAGGCTTATAAGGATGATAATTCTTTTGTTTAAAAGTTTTATTGAGAACATACTTCACCTAACCTCCCTATAATGCTCTTATATCTCATTTTAACAACTTTTTCTTCGTTCATATCCTGCAGTGTTTCAGGTGTTCTACCAAGTTTTTAAAACTAAAAGTTATGATTGCATACGCCTAGATTGTATCAGGCGCAAATCCATTTTAATGTAGGGGGAACTCCATGCGGAAAGTGCCATATTTTTTTAGTCTGTCCAATTACACAAACAAATTCTGAAGAGCGGGAGGGTCGCCACTGAAAACTATATTTTTTTTAGACCGCCAAAAATTTTCAGAGCAAATCAAGCTTTTTTTATGCACAACATGCAAATTCGTGGGGGGGGGGAATTTGAATATTGTGTCCCCTCTTAAATGTGGGGGGACGTGTCCACTGTCTCCCTCCCCGTTGCGCGATGTTATGTAATGTTAGTATTATGACAGGAAATTTAGGATATTACACATTTCAGTGAAAAATAATTCTTATTTTTATAAATAAATGGTAGTTGTGAAGAAGATTCGTGAATTTGCCTGGTTGTGTGATTATCGTAACATTTTAATAAAATTTGCAGATTAAAAAAAAATCTATGATTGTCTATTATCTTTCAACTTATATCAGCTTCTTTGTATTCTCTTCGTATTATACACTCGTGCTTCAGTGATTAAATATCAAGTTGTTAGGGGGAGAAGTTGCCTTTAGTATAGATCGGCAAGTCAGTTTAACTTATAGTGTTGAATCAGAGTTGATTGTTCGAGGCACAGGAAAATAATCTCATGAGGTATGATTGAAGTTGGAATTGACGAACATGATGATTTGGAGTTACACTTTCATAAATCTTATTGGAAGTGATGGTCAAAGTGAACAATTCTATGTATAATGTGATAGCTTCACATTATATATCTATTATTTCTCATACCGTCGTTGCGGTGTGAATTAATTAAGTGATTGGTGTTTATGCATGGACGAGTGATATACTGCAAGTACATTAGCATACCAATGCTTGTTATTGTCTATAAATGTGTGATGAAGATATCAAATTTGTTCCATCGCGGGATGTTTGAGACCCACATCTGTAGAGTGATATTATCCCTCCCCCCCCCCCCCGGTAGAATAAACTTGCATTAGGTAGCATATAACTTCAATCACAGAGACTATACATGACAATGTAGATGCTATATTTTATAAGTGGGAATTATTATTTCTATTTTTTATAACATTCATAACATAAGAGTCCGTTATGTTAACTAATGTGTAGTTTTTAGTGTAGGGCTGTCATTAACTGGAACTAAAGCGGATGAAAAAAACCGAGTGATGATGTTTAAAAGGAGTCAATAATTACACTGTACACTGAATTTGGAGTAAACATGTGAGTTTTTCACTCAGGTGGAGTACTCAATGATCACACGGGAATTTAACAATGTGGTGGAATAGATCAGCACTCGTCAAACAAGACCCAGGTGGAGTTTTCTCGGAGTGATACGAGCATGGCTTGACTTATATTGGGAATAGGATGAGGATCTATGAATAGAAAAGGTTCTTTCTCTTCCCTGTGCAAGCCCACCGTCAGTGGCGTACCGTGGGCCAACTCTTTGAGGGGGCACCCAGCCGCTCCCCGAAATTGTGTTTCCAGATGGTAGATTGTTAGCACTGCGTGTATGCCAAGCGTATGGTAGGGGTACTGAAATAGTTTGGCTGGTTTTGCAATGTAACGATTTTCACTAATTTTGTTATAAATTTGGCGTTTTCGTGTTTATTTAAGGAGGAGTATATTTTGTATCTATGTCATACATGTAATTGGTTCAAAGCAATTCCGCGAGCGGTTTGGAAAAAAATGAAAATCCAAGGACAAAAAAAACCTTTTCGTGGTATATTCTTTCTAAATAAGTCCAAATAATGTATACTACAATGTGAGCACAAACTGAATTATGCAGTGGCGTACTGGTACATGGTATAATGCAATGAAAATGTGTGCTGTCTACAGGAATATGTTTGCATATTTGTCACGAGTGGTTAGAAGGCAATTCCGCGAGCGTATAGCGAGCGAGCGGTTAGAAAAAATTGAACCTCCAATAAGAAAAAGCACGTTTTATGGTGTATTCTTATAAAATACTTCGAAATAATTTATACTGAAGTGTGGGCGCAAATTGAATTATGCAAGTGTTATTAAACCCCTCTGTCCAATTAGACATTTATACAAAATGGCGCATAAGCACAACGTGTGCTGTGTGTGTAGATTTTCAAGGAGAAATTTCCACACCGTTTGATTTTCAGGAGGGCATATATTGCTGGTTCGAAGTAAAGCCAGTCATGCGGGTGAGCGCAGCGAGCGAGCGGATTTGAAAGAGAAAACAATTTCTTTGGGGAAAGGGGAGAAGAAAAACTGCTCTTAGTAAACGTATTCCACCATGCATTCTGGTTCAAGATAAATCGGTCAACTAGTATTTTTTTTTGGAGAATGAAAAGAAAAATGGAACCCTAAATTTCCCCTACCGAACGGGCAAGCATTCATCATTATATTTCGTCCATTTAACTATTTAAGCAGTGGGACAGATGGAGTAAGTGGGATAAGCAGCGAGCATTATAAAAATATGTCACAAAAAAAATATCTAAATTTATATTCTGGACATTTCAGTGATTAATAAGCAAAGCAATCCAATCAACGATGGAAATATGGTACACCCTTCAAAGATTTGAAATGAATTATTTAGATTTATGAAACGCCCAGCAAGAGTTACAGTTTTGTAAGCGGCGAAATACCTGAATTTCAACTGACCACATTACTCTCTATAGAGTAACTTTACCTCATGCGTATGTTTCGTGAAATATATGAAAGGTTCTAAACTAAACGCGGCGTCTCTGCCACGATACATGTAAATAACTTGGGACTGCCCAAATATACACGTTGATGCACAAACTTGTGATACCCCTTTGAGTTAACAATCAGACCACATCATTGTATATTTTGTATAAGCAGAAGTTTTAAATAATAAGAATGAGTTGGATATGTGATCAACATGTAGGGACTTACTTTAATAAGTAAATGTGCACTAAATGCAATTCCAGCTTGGTTGCCCCGGCTTTCTTTTTCTTTCTTTCTTTTTTTTCGTTTTTTTTTATTTCATTTTTTTTTTTGCCGTCCGTTTGGGGGGTACGTGTAGTTACGCCACTGGTAGGTTGGGTAAACAGCAATCATAAAATATGTCACGAAAGAGGTATGTTCATTTTAATAGGGAACAAAACACGTCGATAAAAATACACTCGTCAAAGATTTAAAACACACATGGCCTGCAAGAGTATTCCATATAAACGCTGAAATCTCTAAATATCAAGTTCACTTGATCACTCTCAATAAGAATAACTTACCTCATCCGGATATTAATTGATCTACAAAAAAGTAATGTGTGTCATCTCTGCCACGATAAATAACGTGAGACTCTACCCGAAAACTCACGTTGCAGCAAAAACTTATGCTGCCACTACGAGTAAAAAAGTAAGTTTCAATAAGTTTTGAATAAAAATAAAAAGAACAGCTTTTAACTAAGATACATGTAAGGACTTACTATTTCAAAAGGTGATTTACGACCAATATCTAATTAGGCTCGCCCCAGTTTTCTTTTTCTTTCTTCTTCCTTTCCTTTTTTTCTTTCGATTTTTTTTTTTGGCGAGCCGATTGGGGTGGGGGGCACGTGCCCCCCGTGCCCCACCCCCCCCCGTAGTTACACCACTGCCCACCGTAAACGTTCCTGAGATGTATGATAAGTCTCGGACTGGTGGTGTTTGAGGGCAACAGCCGCCTGTTGTAATGTCCTACCCGCATAGACTTCTTCCGTTAAGTGGCATTCTTCCGGCGTGCAACGACTTACCCACACCACCTGTTTCTGCCCTGTATCAAACGAATTGTGAATTATATAAATTATGATAGGGCAATTGGCAGCATATAGCTTGTAACTTACGATCTTATTTCACGGGTGTCATTTTTTTCATTGTCTCCTCTGATGAAAAACACTCATCCAAGCAATGATCTCTGTCTGGTAACATATTGGAATCCATGTCCAAAACTAGAGAAATTCAAATACGTCGCAATCGATGGGCGTGCCTCGATCCGACCTTCCGCACCAGTTTCATTTTTTGGTGATTGTTATCCTACATACATGGGCAGTGGCGTAGCTAGGATTTTTTCAGCAGGGGGCACTAAGGGGCCTTGAAATGTTGTAGGAGGACCAAAATATATATATTTTTTTTTTTGGGGGGGGGCGCATACACATTTGTTTTTTGCTTCCTTCATGATTTTGTGTGGGGGACCTGGGGGCACACGAAATTTGTGGGGGCACGTGCCCCAGGCCCTCCCGTAGCTGCGCCCCTGCGTGGGGATATGCGTTCACATTTTTCCAAAGATATTTTTTCGAGTGAATTTTTATTATTTCATTGCAAAAAGGTCCAAAAAAATCACGATCACGACCCACCAAGAATTGACATTGTTCTCACATTTTGCTGACCCAATTGTAAGAAAAGGTCCAAAATTTTATGACCATAACACCCACCCCCCCCCCACCCTCCAAAAATCCTGGATACACCTCTGACACATTGTAGCTAGATTTAATGCTCCATACACGTATATACCCAATCCGATAGGCGGTTCTTCACTTATCATGGTAACCATGTTTGACTTTGAAATTTGAATGTGAAATTAAAAAATCAGACATTTACGAAGCTCTGCGACCTTTCACTTTGATCTAACAGTTCATCGTTATGATATGGCAATAATTTGCACCAAGTTTGATTAAAATCTCGCTGATAGTTCTTACGTTACTGTAACGAAGTGAAGCCAGAAACCTCAATGCCCCGTGACCTTTGACCATTAAACTCAGAAATCTACTCAGTTCATGGATAGTTCTTGACGCAACTGTTATTGAAAATCTGATCAACGGTTTTTAAGTTATTTATTCAAGGCAAGTGTATTCATCAAATCGTTGCACCCATATTGTTGAATTGCGATTGATTTACATTTTAAAATTTGCCATTGCGTGAAACATTATTTCATATCAAGATGGCAAGCCAGGAACTGAAATTGGTAAGAAAACACATTTGCCATGTTATACATGTAATTCATAATGCTCTATACCAGCGCACCGCTCGCTGTCCATTTTCTGCAAAAAAAAACTGGGGTGTTAGATTGAACACCCATGGTGTTGCACAATATAGATACCAGACGTGGTGTAACATTTTAACACCACGGGTTTTATTTTAACACCAAACGAATTATTTCAAACACCAAGAATATTGGCTTTAACTCCAAGGGTGTTGAAAAATCAACACTTTTCCGGTTTTCATACTGTGCAACACATATGGTGTTTAATTTAACACCCAAGTATTTTCAGGGTAGTAAACATGCCGTACCTATCCAGTATATATCCCTTGGCACATCAGATGGCTTCTCGGCGAAGAGGATTCCGGGATAACCATCAGACTGAGTTTGGACGTAGAAATCCAGATGGAATGATGAAGTTGTGACGTCATGGATGACGTGGGGAGTGTTTGGAGAACAGTGGTTTCATTTTTACAGGAATCACCTAGAAGAGAAAAAAATTAAAAGAGTCTCTAACGCTGATGTGACCGAAAGGGCACACAATGAATATAAACTCCTCAAAAAAAGTTTTGAAATCTGAGTTTGATCGATTATATCTCCCGTTTTGTAGTACAAATCAATGCAAGTTTGGTATCATCGGAAAGATTATTTAATTTTCTTTAGAATGATACCCTATTTATTTATTATGATTATGCCATCAGGGAAAGGGCGGTATCTTAAAATGTGGTGTAAAGTGTAAATTGAAAAGCTGTAAAATGACCCAAATTCGGTAAGTCACCCAATTGTTGATGTTATTGATGAGTAAGTTCCCCAATGTCTCTTTGGTTGTTATGCATTCTAATGTGAACACTGACATGGATTGAAACAAACACCTGCACATGTATGCTAATAACAACAACAACAACAAAAAGTGAAAAAAATAAACAAACATGTAATGGGCATTTAAAAACTTGACATTAGGCAATTAATCTCACAGACCTTTCATCACATCAACACAACAAAGTAATTAAAAAAAAAAACTAGGCAAGGAGCTTGATTTGCATGGATTTTCTCAGAGAGAAGGTATCACAAGAATGGACTGGTCTGCATGCAACCCAGATCTCAACCCCACTTGAACATTTATGGGAACAACTCGGGCGCGATGCACGAAAGAGAGTCACAAATGCAACGACATATTGGCAGGTCTGCGTCAATTACTGATTGACGAGTGGAATGCCATTCCACAGCACGAACTCGCCGACCGCCTCATCACAGCATGCGCCGAAGCGGGCTAGGACGGCTGTCGGTGTGCAGGCACGTGGTGTCCACCAATACTAAACTCTCTTTAATGCACTTAAAATCAATGAACATTGATGAAATCAAAAGATTCACGTGCAAGAAAAACATGAAAATCCATGCAAAATCAAGCCCCTGTAACTGTTTAGTTACTTTTGTGTTTAATGTGGTAAAGTTAGTGGCAGATTAAATATGCCTTGTGCCAGTTTTTAAAATGCCCATACATGTTGTCTGTTTTTTTCACTTTTTGTTGTTGTTGTTTGCTTACTTGTGAAGGTGTTTGTTTCAATCCATGCCAATGTACATATTAGATTGCATAACAACCAAAGAGACATTGGGAAACTCACTCAACAACAACAACAAAAGTTGGGTGACTTACCGAACTTGGTCATTTTGCAGCTTTTCAATTTACACTTTACACCACATTTTAAGATACCACCCTTTCCCTGATGACAAAGTCATAATAAGTAGGGTATCATTTTAAAGAAAATTAAATAATCTTTCCGATGATACCAAACTTGCATTGATTTGTACTACAAAACGGGAGATACAATCGATCAAACTCAGATTTCCAAACTTTTTTTGAGGAGTTTATATGTCTAAAATGATTTTTAACGAGTACATAACATCAATGTTGTCTACGCTTATCCATTTTCTAAAGGGTTATGATGAAGTTCATTATATCTATTTATCTATTTATTGCTAGTTTTTTTTTTGACTGGGTGACCTCTTCAGTTTTGAAACTGCAAACTCAAAATTAGGACGAAAGCTATCTTACACGCTTTACCAAATTGATTGCTGAGCTATCACCCGTGATCAAATGACTTAGCAATATACCACATTAAAGTAAAATATCTACTCTACCATACTCTGCCTAACTAAGCATATTTTGTTTGTAATTTATATCGTTTTTGTATTTTTTTTTAATGAACGCAGGGCTTTCATGTAAATTTGATCCACATTGTCAGACTTGAATGAAACTCCTCTATCAAGAGGATCCTTTAATGTATACATAGATATATATATAAATAATTATATAGATATATAAACTACAATAAATAAATAAATAAATAAATAAAAAAACATAAAAAATAAATTAATAAATAAATGTGCCAAGAATCAACACAAGCTTCCATCTGTGGCATCTACTCTATTGAATAACATCGACTTGCGATCAACTGAAGTATGATGACAACACTGTTTGGCATTCATTTGTTGTTGTTGCTGTTCAACAGAGTAGATGCCAAAAACTGAAAGCTTGGTTGAGTGTAAGTACACATTAATTGAAATATTGAGCAGTGGCGTAATGAGCCAGATCATTCGAGGGGGGGGGGGTTCGGAAACGGCGATACACACACACACACACACACACACACACACACACACACACACACACACACACACACACACACACACACACACACACACACACACACACACACACACACACACACACACACACACACACACACACACACACACACACATACACACACACACACACACACATTGATTGGTATATACATTTATTCATATATATTATTTCATTCTTTCGCATATTATTATTTATTTAATATATATTTATATACATATTTATTTACATATTAAAAAATCTCTTTGATAGGGTATTTTAATCCAAGTCCGACAAAATGGACTCGATTTTCCCTGCGTTGATAACAAAATAAAAAGAGATATAAAATTACAATAACAACTATATTTACGACATAATATCTTAAATTACACGAGTAGATAAAAGAAATTGTTAATGACAGATATACTTTTTAAAAAAATCTTAAGATAATTTGAAGAGGAAATCAAATTTTAATCACAATTTTGGCAACTGAAACGCTGCTAACGTAAAAATGAATATCCTAACGACTTTCAAATCAACGAATAAGGTAAATAACGTGTAATAACCATTACTGATCTGTCAAAACTAAATATTGAACTATGATCCTTATAGTGTGAACAAAATAACGATATATTAAAGGTAAATGACATGATTAGTGCAGTCATCAACTTGAGATGAAACTATTCTAAAATCAAATAAACAGTGCAAGGATTTTACTGTGAAAATTTTGTAGTAAAAAGTTGACTCGTTCTAAAATAAATTCCATCTTTTTGCCTTGTGACAGACAAATCTGTTGTGTAGGGTTCTATGGGAGGTATTTATCGGAGCTCGAGAGAAACTATGTTCACGCTTGATTGGGCTTAAGTAAATAAATTCAATATAAATCCTTCCATCCAGGATATACAATCCAGCTGTTGTATCCATTGATATATCTTTCAACCAGTTTGGTTCAAGAGGCATTTTTTGTTTCTCCCAATCATGTCACTGCCTTTGATATGTACCCACATTCATTAACTGGTGTCGACCTGTCTACTTACTCATTTGTTAATCTGCATGTATATGTCTCTGTTTGTTTTTCTATTTTGTACTCAATGTTGTAGGCCTACGTGTGTATGGTATATTTGTACATGAAGAATGAACGCACCAAATTTCCACTTTGTAGAATAAAGATGAACTTATGAACTTACTTGAAATGGTATAGTCTACGTGCTGGAAATTGATGAATAGAAAGAATGCATATCAAGTATTGGAGTAGTCAATTAAAGCTCGTGATGTATTATTATAAACACAACAAAAAAAGTAACTAACCCCTTTTTTCAAAGTACTATAACTTTAAAAATGAACGGTGTTGAGCACAATAATTTGGCAAGGATGTTTGTGCACTAATTGACTAAATTCTGTGAGAAAATGTGATTGGTCCGTCAAGTCATGCATGAGTGAGCACATATTAAAGGCAAAAAGTCACTTTTCAAAAGTCACAAGGGTCATTTGGGGGGTTTTTGATGCAGGGTTTTGACAAATTCTGTTTCTGGTGAATGATTAATCGCTATTTATCTTAATCATCTATCGTTTGATCCCCTAATACCTCCTTTGACACTTTTTGCATATTTTACGCTTCGGTGAGCGCAATTTAAAAATGTCCACCCTTTCTCGATTTTGAAATTGTAAAATCCATTAAATTTACTGCAAAAATTTAAATCCGAATTTTCTCAGCAAAATGTATCTTTACGTGTTGTACGAACATAAGAGTTTGTAACCATGACATGGTTGAGTGAGCACACTTTATAAATAAAGGGAAAAATGTCATTATTTACCATTATTTTGGCATAAGAGATGACTCATGTGACTTTTGAAAAGTGGCATTTTCACCTTTAATGCATGCTCATTCATGCATGACCCAACAGACCAATCACATTTTCACACAGAAGTTAGTCAATGAGTGTAGGAACACTCTTGCCAAATTATTTTGCACAAACTTGTTTTGTTAAAAAGTTATGGTATGTTGAAAAGGGGGGTAGTTACTTTTTTTGTTGTGTTTAGTATCTTCGCATCTACACAGTCGTTGTCACTTGCTATTTTCAGATGGCTTATATAGGAGATAATTGGAAGAAGTGACAGGAAATAAAAACTGTATGGCAACAGCATGAATTTACACGTAAAAAGCAGTGTGATTACAAGCTTCAGTTTGTATTGCAGACAGCAAAAACTGAAGAAATAAAGCAGTCTATGTGGAATGACGTCAGAAAACGTGAAGTGTACGTAACAGTTTACTGGCTATAAGAGGACGGCGTATTGGGTTCGAATTGCATTTTACACAAACATTTTCACAAAATCTTAATTCATAGTCTCATTTACATGTAACTTACATAAATTTGAAACAGCTAACTTCATTGCCTATAGACCTCTGACTTAGACTCCCATTTGTATAAAGAAAGTTTCTTGTGGTCCTGCGGATGCGGATCATTGTTATCTTGGCTTAATTTTTGTTTGCAGGACAAGGTAAAACGTATGAAGTTAAAATTCCAATATAAACGACTGCTACTTACAAATCAACGTCACGCAAATCGATGTAAAATGCATTATAGATTTGATTTCATCTGGAAAAAAAGAGAAGACAAACAAAACAGTTCTGATCCTCAGCATGAACGTGAAGGATAAAACTCAACATAAAAACATTATACATCCATGTTCGAGTTGTCCGTTCGGCATTTTCTCGTTATGCACGATAACATGAAAAAGATTGTTTATAAATTTTAATGAAAGTTGAGTCAGGTTTATGGAGGAGAGACATGGACTGTGAAGGAGGAATGAATCAAGAAACTGATGTGACAGAGGTGATATGCTAATATCAGAGGAGTCCCTGGACTTGATAGAAGAAATATTGCAGTGCTGAATGAATTAGGGGTGTTAAGGATGAGAGAGAAAATGAAAGGAAGCAGACTCGGATGGTATGGCCCCGTAAAGAGGAGAAATAAAAAAAAACGACGGTGAACATTAGAACACAACGGTGAAGGGAGGGGAAGGAGAAGACCGAGGAAGAGATGAACGGATTGCGTTCGGAAGGACGGAGATGAAATGGACCGTTGGAGTCAGGGGTGTCACTGGAGGGGGGTGTAGGGGGCGACGACCGGAGGGGGGGGGGCACTGTCATTACAAGGTGTACACCATGCGCGTGCATGTGAAAAAAGGCGTAAAAAGGGTTGTTTTTCACGGTCGGGCCATGTAAGCGCGTACAGTGAAAAGGGTATTAAAATCGCCAAAATGAGGGAAAAAGTGTATACTTTTAACGGGTTAACTTTGAAAGGGTATCTTTTCAGACTTGTATACTTGTTTAGGGTATTCTGAGATCGACAGATAATTACGTGTTTAGGGTCCATTTCGAAAGTCCACATACGTGCATGGTGTACACCTTGTAATGACAGTGCCCCCCCCCCCCTTCCCGGGGGATGACACCGGCATTCATGCTCGTAGTTGGCAAATTCACGCGACCAGTTTGCATTTCCATTTTGCCAGTCATAAGCGAATGTGTTGTGTAGCTTTGTGTGGGATCAATTTCTATTTGGGCACCATAATAATTCAATACTGGTAAATGAATGTTTATTTCTCCATAAGTGACCAAATTCAACACAAACTCTTCCAGGCAGGTATATACATTGGTATATATTTCAGCCAATTTGGCTCTAATTAGGACTATTGTGTTTATTTTTTTTCCAATCATGACATGCCCTTTAATTAATGAATCAGTTATTTGATAATACAAAAAATAATCGTAAATATATGAATAAATGAATGAATGAATAAATAAATTAATAAATGAATCAATAAATTAATGAACCAATCATTCAATCAATCATGAATAAATCATATCACTACTTATACACTGTTGGCCATAAAGTTGGAATAAGTTTACCTCAATTTATGACTTGAATTTGACAATGAATTAGTGTTTATAGATAAAAATGTACATTGTCAGATTTTACTGAAGAAAAAAAAAATGATGTGCGAGTATTTGTTTGTTTCGTACCTGCTAAAGTAAATGAAGCCAGGGGACCTACGTCCGTACAGTAAGTCCGAACTGTCAGTGATAAGGATTTAAAAAGGCATCAGGGTTGCCAGTTTTCCGATTCTCAATAGGCCAAATTACACGCCAAATAAGCATTTGATGCATTTTATTGGTAGTATACCCTAGATATGGTTAGAAATAACGTTGTAATTAATTAATAAGGCCTTTGAAACCTCTGCTGCGGCCAAAAATGTGGATGACGCGGTTTACGCGCAGCCAGATTTTGCACGTGAGCATGCATGCGCGCTGCTACTATTGGACACTTGTGGCACCTATTTTACTGACAATCGTGTTTCATGATGATTTTTACGTATGCAAGGGCGTAGGCTGGGGGTGCACTGGGT
>JZLH01S0016068.1:0-11012 GCA_001188425.1 Eucidaris tribuloides | reverse complement strand
GACCTTTACACACACA
Source organism: Eucidaris tribuloides (assembly GCA_001188425.1). Lineage (NCBI taxonomy): Eukaryota > Metazoa > Echinodermata > Echinoidea > Cidaroida > Cidaridae > Eucidaris > Eucidaris tribuloides. The sequence goes on along the minus strand of JZLH01S0016068.1, from coordinate 10,996 downwards.
GCTTCGAGTTCATTTACATAGTCCACTATTGTGTAATGAATGTCTCTTCGTACATAAAGGGCTACACCTCCTCCATGTCTTGTTCGGTCTTTTCGAATAATGTTGTAGTCCTCTATAAAAAGTCCAGAGTCTAATATTGTTTCATCACAGTGAGATTCTGTTATAGCTATTATATCGAATGGACTATATTTCAGAGTGTATTTTAAATCATCCAACTTTGCTGGTAACGAATTTATGTTAACTTGGCATATTTTTAGTCCGTTTCCACTAAATGGCTTGATATGCCCATCTTCCAAGTCATAGTATGCATCAGTTTCATCCGTTGCATCAGCGGTCAGTAATACTGGTCTGTGTAGGGGAATCCTCTCTGAGTCTCCATGTCGTCCAGCCAATCGCGTGGAAACACTGCTCCTCTCGGTCTCCACCGGTGATTGGATGTTTGGCGGTGCGAAAAAGAAGACTGTGTGTTGCGCTGTGTATTTGGCCGTAGGTGTCATGCATTTTAAGTCCAACATGTATATATATATATATATATAGACCTATAGACCAGGTACTAAGTTCCAATCCCATTTTTGTTTTCAACTATGAGTAAAATGCATATAAAATTTTGCCAGGTACTTATGTACTAACAAATGTTAAAATATTACGAAAAAGGGTACTCAAACACCAGAGTAGTCACTTCCAGAACATGTGATGGTGTAGCAATATCTAAATCATATACATTTTTGATCTGTTTACCAAACTTCCATCTCCTTTTTGTTAATTGTATTATTTCTTTTATTATTTCTTTTTACTTGCCAAACAGGGGAGTCATGGCCCACTTATTCAACCCCCCCCCCTCCGCTTATGCCTTCAATAGCTGATAGCTGATATTTTATGTAAAACATACCCATGAAAGTGGTTAATGTTGAACTTGCATAATTGTGATTATACTCTCTAGCTCTAGCTGTATGCCATTATGGATATAGCAACCTCCTGAACATGATAAGATCAAATATTCAATCCATTTTGTTTAATGACTTGAAAAAAAAAATGACCCAACTGGAATAGAAGCTGTCCACTACTGCTTTCTGGGCAGCAGATCTTCCACCATTCTAAGCTGGGTGACACCACTGCCACTGTTTACCAGATTCAAGTTTCCAAGAGTCAATCTTTACTCCGAGCTCAATAAGTTTGAGTTTAACTGACATTTCATATGACATCAAATCTAATCTCTCTCACAAAACATTTTCAGCGCACATAAACAACGAATCACTATAATGCACATTTACTTTCACTTGATTGGAAAACTGTTCTAATCAACCCTCTCTGCAAAATCACACCTTTTCACAATCTCTTAAAGGGCAGTGATATGATTGGGAGAAAAAAATGCCTCTTGAACCAAACTGGTTGAAAGATATAACTATGAATACACCAGCTGGATTGTATATCCTGGCTGGAAGGATTTACCTTGAATTTGCTTACTTGATCCGAATCAAGCGTGAACATCCCATAAAACTCTACACAACAGATTTGTCTGTCACAATTCATACAGATGGAATTTATTTTAGAATTAATCAACTTTCGACTACCAAATATTGACGGTGGGACCTTGCACAGTCTCTTGGATTCTAGAATAGTTTCACCCCAGGTTGATGACTACCCCCAATCATGCCATTTACCTTTAAGAGTATAGCATACAAATCTTGCAAAATATAGGCCATCTCGCATAGAAGGAATACAAGCCATTGCATGAAACAAATATATGGTTTTACATTTATTTTATTCTGACCATCATATGATAAAAAAAATGTAAATACATGTAAGCTGCACATAACACATATTTGTTAAGATAAAAAAAAAATACAAATTTGGTGCAACAACCTTATCTACAGTGTGTGAGTCTAATTCGGACCTTGCTTTTAAACCAACTCACTAACATTCACCTGACACTTATTGGAAACACACAATTCAATTCAAGACGATTTATTCAATCAAGATGAAAATATTCTCATGTTCTGAATATATATTTTCTGCATATGTGAAAATAAACCCGACAAGAAGAATACCAAATAAAGTGGCAAGATTCTTGTAAAATATTAATTATAACTAAACCAGTTCGATTGTGTGCAATCATTGGTTATGCCTCCCGCAGTTCGCACTTCCACCAAATGTTATTTAAATTCAAAAGCCCCATGCATGAGGGTACATACACAATTGAATCAGACGCCATGGCAATGGGACAAAATCAAACATATATCAGTCCTTGTGACCTTTGAGCTTTGAACTCCAAATTCTAAACAGTTCAGTGGTCCCTCATATTGCATACTTGACCCAAGTTACATTAAAATCTGACAAGCCGCTCTTGAGTTATTGGGGTAAATGACTACCCGTTGTAGTAGTAATGACCCGAAATGAGATATGTATGAGGCCCAGTGACCTTTGACCTTCTACTCAAGCTAATCAGTTCATCAAAGCCTCATAACTTGACCCAAGCTACAATTAAATCCGATGAGCCGTTCTTGACTAATCATGGCAACGAGCCTTCATCAAACATATTTTAAGGCCTCGTGACCTTTGACCTTTTATCCTTAAACTCCAAAATCAGTCAGTTCATTGTTGCATTTTACTTCATGCTTGACCCAAGTTAAATTGAAAAGCGATGAGCTTTTCTTAAGTTGTCGAGGCCAAAGAGCCCAAGTCAGGCATGAGACCTTGCGACCTTAGACCTCAGACCTTTCAACTCCAAAATATAATCAATTCATCTTTGCATTAAACTATATACCTGACCGCAGTATCATTAAAATCCAATCTCTGGTTCTTGAGTTATCTCGATAATGAGAACTAGTAACAACGGACGGACAGACAATCTGAAACCATGATGCCTCCACATAAAACAAGAACGGTTTGACTGCAAATAGCCAATGGGTATACCTCCACACTCCCATTGCAATTAAAATCTCGGTATTCCAGGGACGGCGGAACCGGGGGGCGGGGGGGGGGAGGGCACTTGCCCCCAAAAATTTCAGACAGGAAAACATGCCCCTTTTTCAAAAGGAAATGTGCCCTTTGTGAAATGGCACTTTTTTGTTAATCTACTCATTTTTGTCGAAGGTATTTATCTTCTTTTATTATGTTATATTTTCTTCACGTTTCTTTCATTTTCTTACTTGTTTGCCCCTAACGGGGCACGTACATGTATTCAGTATAGAGAAGAAATAATTGGGTAAATTATGTCCAATGAACATTTTGTGCAGAAAAAGGGCTTTGCATGTCATCTTAATGCCCTCATGGCGTAGCAAAATTAGGCCGTCCTACTGTTTGACCCCCCCCCCCATTTAACTTTAAGGCAAATAATGTCATTTTCTAAGTTAAATGTGCCTTCTTTTAGTTTGTACCCATACCGAGTGAAATGGAACCTTTTTGAAATAAGCACATTCATCACTGAAAGTGATTTCTTTTGATTTTTGTGACTGTTTAGTTTATGAATTTTTGCCCCTGACGCACATCGTACACTAAAGAGAATACTCTCAACGAAGAGACATACTACGTGCATGATAGGGGCATTTGGCCTCTCACCTTAGTGCCATCGACAGTGGCAAAAAATGGGACCTATGCATCTTTTTCCTTGAAAACCTGGCTCAATTTTATGTGCTCTTCAAGCGATAAATCGTGTCTTTCGTTAGGGAACTTTCCATCGGTCGCCTTTTCTTCTCTTCAGCAAAGAAAATCACTTCTAAAGGAGAAAAAATTACCCCTTTTCCTTAACAGAACTTTTGCGTATTCGCAATATACGTCATGACTATGTAATTCATAACGAAACTCTGTCCTTCTTAAAGTGTTTGCTCTATGGATCCGTTTGATCTATATGTTCTTCATCTTTTTAACACAGTGCAAAAATTCTGAGTTGTAATTAGCGCAGGAATCGACAACAAAGCGGGTTTAACAACTTAATATTTCAAAATTTCCCCAAACCGCTTGCTCGCTACGCTCGCTTGCGGAGTATGTATTTCATGTTTTAATGATAAAAAACCTCCTTCAAAAAGGTTTTGCTCAAATAACATTACCGCGAAAAAACAGCTTCTTCAAGCAGAAAAGTTCAATCTAGACAGATGTTCTTCATCTTTAAAAAAAAATACAGAAAATCGGAGGTGTAATTAGCGCCAGAAAAGGCCACAGATCGAGTTTTACAACTTAAAATTCCCCAATTTTCTCAAACCGCTCGCTCGCTACGCTCGCTCACGAATTATATGTATACATGTCATGTTTTAATAATCGGAACCCACTTCTAAAGGGTTTTGTTCAAGTTACATTGCCGCAAAAAACAGCATCTTCAAGCAGAAACTTAATCTAATGGTGAAAATATCTGCATGCGCCCAATGCCCTTTTTGACATATGAGTGCCCTTTTATGGCTCCCCCCCCAACGAAAATACGTTCCGCCGCCCCTGCGGTATTCACAATATGGTGCGCCACCTATCGATTTCAACGGTCAGTTGTAAAAAAATAAACAGTCCCGCATAGTTCCTTTCGATGTTTAGACTGTTTTTGTCGAATTCTTCCTCCGTTTTTACCATGGTTTTTTGTGAAGCATCAGAATGCTATTCATGACACTGACAAACTTCCAAAATATTTAGAAATATCCATGGATGAAAGATAAAAAGTGGGTGAAATGGCCATGCAACAACACTGCAGCAGAAATAGTAATTGGACATAGAAATTGGACCCGACAGGTAGCGCACCATATGGCGAATGTCAAGAATTTAAATTGCATACTGGTATGTACCCATCTCATTAAAAACACTTTAAGGCTGGGTGTTTTTTTTTTCATTTGCACACCAACTTTTTTTGCTCAGATTTGATCCGACTAAAGAAAGATACATTCAATTACAATATTTAAAATTTGGCATTCATATATAGGTTCATATTCATAGTTTCTGGAAATATAAACAATGAAGTATTAATATTTTAGCCATTGCTCAAATTAATTTTTGTAACGGTAGTCTAGGTTTTAAGCATTTGGTGTAGCTTTCACCAACTGAAATTGAATTTGAGTCCAACCGTAGCACAGATTGCTTGACAATCATACAAATGCACTTGTGTGAGTTTTTTTGACATTGTAAGCTTTGATCAGCAGGTATCTATTTTTCACAAGATACATAAGATTAGGTCTGACCGTCAGACTAGTTTAATGGTTGTATAAAATTCAAATTCAGAAAGTTTTTACGTTCATGCATTCTGTTTGAATTGTATCAGTATTAATTTTATGAAACCTGAATTTTCACTTCCAAGGTGTGTGTGATTTGTGAAAACTGGTATTTATGTGAATCATTACATGATAATCATTTTAGCTGATTTACTTGATTTAGTCATTACAAGGTGTGCAAATCATGGACACAATCTTTAAATTACCATGGAAGGTCAATGGCGTCCAAATGTGCAACACATCAACATGAAATAAACAAGGCGATAGCCATAATGCGTCTTGCCCAGTTTACCTCTTAAAGGTCATTGACCCCTGCTGGTGACCTTTGACCTTCAGGTGACCTTCAGCTCCCTACATGTGAAGAGCTCATGGATTATTTCCACCATGTTTTGGTCTAAATCCCTTGATGTGCTTTGAATAAAATGATGTAAATGTAAATTATTTCCATAGGGCCCTTCCTGCTACAACCTGCTGCCCCCTCAGGGGCTAAACAGGGCCACGCTTGGCATTGTTGTGAGGAACAATAATTCACCACATATAGGTATCTACACACACAGGACTTACATGTAGCTAAACTAATTCATCAAATATAGAGGTATCTGCAAACACAGTGACTTGGCCAAACTATTTCTGGATCTTGAGAACAAAACGTGTACAAATAACCTACTTTTGGACCTTTTGTGTCTTGCTCCTGGGCCCCCGGGGACCAGGTGTACCATTTGAGGACCCTTGAATCCCCATGCCCTAAGAATCATTTCTGCCAAGTTTGAGTTAAATCCGATCATGCGTTTTACAGAAGAAGGTGAAAATGTATAAAGTTTACGAACGACGGAGAAAAAGCTTTCACAATAGCTCACTTGAGCCTTCAGCTCAGGTGAGCTAAAAAGATGTCAGTGTGCATTATCCATACAGGGCCTTCCCCCAATCTGTTTCCCTCCTCAGTGGCCAAACGGGGTTACCCCTGGAATTCTCATGAGGAACAAGCATTTGTCACATATAGAGGTGTCTTTACACAATGCGACTTGGCTAAACAATTACTGGATCTAGAGAAGATGTTTGAAAATCACCTAGTTTGGGCATGTTGGTCCTGCTCCTTGGTCCCAGAGCAGCCAGGTGTACAATTTGAGAAACCTTATTATTATCCCCCCCCCTATTGTTTATTTTTTGCTAAGTTTGTTCTAAATCCAATCATGCAGAAAATGTGAAAAGTTTACACACAACGAATGAGGCACAACAAACGTTGCATTAAAGGGATGGCAACAGCCCACTTGAGCCTTTGGCTCAGGTGAGCTAAATAAAATCACTGTGAAATACTACTAGTAGACCCATCAATATCTTTGCAGTGATGTAGGAGTTTTTTTTCTGGGCGCGTCTTGATCAAAGCTTTTTTGGCCTTTTCACAATGAAATAACAGCAAGATGTCATTAATCAGTTTATTTGTGCCTCATACTTCATATTTGACTCTACTTACATTAAAGCCATAAGCTAACATTGACCACAGTTTAAAAAATTGTGAGCTACATAATCTTCCATGCTGTGTCTTTGGTAAGGTCTAAAAATGAAGCCCTGAAAAAAATTTGCTTCAAAGTGATGATTTAGCGCTTTAAACGAATAAATTCTACAAACAGTCAAGTTGACCAGATTCACCAGCCCATTTCCGCCCGTAGACTTACTGTGTGCAGTTCTGACTAATTCATTGTCGGGTAGAGTACTAATTGCTTATTCATGCATAACATGCCAAGGGCTAAATAACTTTCCAAACTTTGGTATTCTAGGGTTTTTATTTTTGTCCATTTCAACACTACTATGTAGCTCACATATCACATTTTTTTAACCAGAAGTTCCACAATGTAAGCCTATTATTTAAATATTTGATAAGCCTTTCATAAGTTAGTATGGTATCGAACTCAAATCCTGCATGATAGGTCATGTGACCTTTGACCTTTCAATTCCAAAATCTATCATTTCATCTTTGCATTATAGTTTATACCTGATCCCAGTTTTATTAGAATCCGACCACTGCTACTTGAGTTACTGCAATAACAAGAAACAGTACAGACAGACAACCCGAAAACATGATCGAAACCTCCAGCACCTTTGGTGCAGAGACATAAATACTACTGCTTCAGTGCACATAACTTCACAATTCCTGAATATAATGTAAGAACTCATTATATTGATTGCATATACATTATACATGTATGTCTGTCTTAATGAGTTTAAGCATTTGTGGCTAAACTTTAATTGCTTTGAACACATTTCCAATCAAATTCTTCACACTATTTAAATTTTTATGTTGCATTCTGACCTTACTAATTACAGACATTACAATCCCTGCTCCTTGAAATGCCAATACTTTTAATATCTTCAAAGATGAAGAAACTGCTTGCAAAACTCACAAAATGAAGACATCAATAATGATGTATACATTAAACTGCAGATGGCAGCTCAGTCTACAACTAGACTTGGGTAACGTTTAGAGAGACATTGAAGCTGCAGCAATTTTGAAGAGATGCTGACAAATAAGCCACAATTGATGAATAGTTAGAATTGGGTACTGTGCTGCAAGGAAAAAAATATAGAAACAATAACCATATTAATCATATAAGAAAAACTACTAATTTACTGAAACAAAATAACATGCTCAACATTTGTGGATTCAAACATTTTAACAAGGTCACTCATAATAGATGTATATGCAAATCCCAAACTTTATATGTTTGTAACATATTGCATTTATTTGAGACAGATGTCTTCTTCAGGAGATAAAAAAGTATCCGGGTTAAACTATCATGTACCAGACATCTTTAAACACATTTCAAAACAATAATCAAGCTTATTATCAACACAGCCATATTCTTCTCATTTATTATTTTCCTTGTTTCCCTAAAAATAAATAAATACAAAAAAATGCCAACTGGAACATCAAATTCTTCTTAAAATGCACAACAAGTATTACAAAGCCAATGTCATGTCTAGCAGATGAGTAGATCTGACGTTAGATTGTAAATGATAATTCATAAGTTACATCTAAATAGGTGACATTTATCACAATGCATATAATATTCCGGTACTCTATCTGTCTCATGGGTGCCCCACATACGCCCAACTCTGTAAAAACAAGAGTCCCAGGGGTCACGACGCTCACCTAAGGTCTTAAAAAGTCTCTGTGGTGCCCATACACAAAACATTATACATGTACACGTAGTTTTGGCTCGGTAAGCCTGATATCTAGGCACCAACAGAACCACATGAACCAGATGAAAAACTTTGCATCTCTGTGCTGAAAACATGTAGCTGATTTTCTCAAGTTAACTTCTACATGTAACATCTATTTTCCGAAAACAAGGAGAAAGCCATATGTCTCACCCTAGTATGTTAACATTTGACCTCACTTGACCTTTGACCTACATATGTACCCTTTGACCACTAAATATGTAATCAGGTCCCAGTTACCTATCTACCATCCGGGTTTGGTTACAAATGGGCTTGTGGTTAGAAAGTTACGTTGTTTTCGTCATTATGGGCACTGCCTCCTCGGCCCCCGGGGGCCAGGTGTACCATGTCAGGAACCGTTTATCCTCTCCCCCTAAGGATCATTCCCACTAAGTGTGGTCTAAGTCCAAAGATGTGCTTTAAATAAAGTGATGTAAATGTAAATTATTAACATATAGGGCCCTCCCCGAACTTGTTGCCCCCCTCAGGGGCCATACGGGGCCACCCTGGGCATTGTCATGAGGAACAATAATTCATCACATATAGAGATATCTGCACACAAGTGACTTGGCTAAACTATTTCTGTATCTAGAGAAGGAGATCTTTGAAAATCACCCACTTTTTGACCCTTTGGGCCTTGCCCCTGGGCCCCCAGGGGGGCCAGGTATACCATTTGAGGACCCTTGAACCCCCAACTCCTAAGGATAAATCCTGCCAAGTTTGGTCTAAATCCATTTATCTGTTTTGAAGAAGATGGAAACGTGTAAAAGTTTAGGCACAAACGACGGATGACGGACAAAAAGCCTTCGGCTCAGGTGAGCTAAAAATGTAGAATGAGTGAAATGCGCAAACCATATTTTGCCCATTGGAAAAATTTAAATGATTGACCCATATGTATAAAGAAAATTAAAATAGGCTTCTCAAATGTTGAGTCTTTAATTTTCATATCATATAATTGGTGTTACTAATCATAATCCTCATCATCATCTGTACAGCAAGAAGGCGCTGTGGTGTAATTCCTGGTCACTGCTTCTGGGTTGGTCTGTACTTTACTGAGTACGGCATGCACAGGAGTAGAATCATGGGAAATCAAAGCGATGCTCCCACAAATACTTGTTGATGTATCGTTTGAATTTGTCTGTTGTTGCCAAGACCACTGTATTTTCCGGTAAGCTGTTCAAGTCTTGTATTACTGCGGCCGTCAGATGGTAAAGCGGTCTATCTCGAAAATCGATGTTCTGAGAAAAATGACTTTAAAGGTTAGCGGTTTGAGCTTTTTTAGGAGACGGGTATAATGCATTTTTAGCAATGGGACAAGAAGAAGCATATTAAACACTAATAACTGAAGAATTTGGTGCTTATTTGGGGTTTTAATTATGAAATAAATGAGATTTTTGTGTATATAGACTGTTTAACCACAGCACATGTATACACTCATACTACACACCTAAGATGGTAAAATGGTCTATCTTCTAGATAGACCAAACTCACTATTACCATACTATGGTAAAATGGTCTATCTTCTATTTGGACTATTTTACCGTCTTATCTTATGATTTATAGTGGTCTATCTTCAAAATAGACCATTTTACTGTTCTGTTTTTTGATAATGAAATTGTATATAAAGTGTTAACATGTAGAACAACCTAAATCCACCGTACCTGATTTTAATGACCTTTTGTATCCCCCCTTTTAGTATAGGTCTACGCTATTTGCATTTTATTTATTTATTTATTTATTTATTTATTTATTTAATTTCCAGGAACATAATAACAATAACAATGTATCACAATGAAACAATACATGAATAATAATACCACAACCAATGCCTGGGGATTACCTAAAAGAAATAAGAATTTCTGTATAAAGGCTCTCCTCATTGGTTGCAGTAAATAGAACAAGAAAAATACAATCTAAACTCAGGCATATAGACTGCATGTGGCGGCGAAAAAAATTTAAAAGAAAAAAAAGAAGCGGGGCAAATGCCCATGACATGCCCCGGTGAACCATTGAACACCACTGGTACTACACAAAGAAAGATCCCGGTCTCTCACTCCCCATGCAAGACCGCATCTATTCGACCCAGAACAACCGGTCAGCCGGCATACAACACGGACAGCGCCAGACCCACCCCGACACCCGATCACCTCCATTCAGAGTGACACGCAAGGATAGACAACAGACCGGTGAGCGGAACCACCACGTCCCAGTAAGCCGGTGCAGTCTCACACGGAAAGTAAACCACTAGGGAAATTCAACTGGGAGCCTTCTCATTATATTATATTGTATAAAAAAAAGAGGAGGAGAGAGGAGGAGAACATATTAAATTAATTCACACGCCTCAGAGACAAGCACCAAAACCGAGCTAATATACAGTGTGTCTCAGAAAAAAGGAAACCGGATTTCATAGCAAAAATATTCATATAAAAAATATTCTTCATAATGAGTAATTTCTTCAATGAATTAGGTATGATTGTAAAGCTCTGTTCCTTTTCTTTCATTTGGAACATTACTTATTATTAATCGCATTATTGAACTAAAAGAATGGATATTGGTGCTACCAAGATTTCATTTGCATGCGCATATTCCATCTTTGT
>JZLH01S0016058.1:79833-100566 GCA_001188425.1 Eucidaris tribuloides | reverse complement strand
AATTCGGTACATATAGCACAGTCAGAACCAGAGACACGTATCGCTACAGGCTGAGATGCCTACAATAGCGACTTCGCAGTAAAAGCCGTTCCTCGACTGAGAGCAGTGACGACTCGTAGCTAAACCGATCCTTACCTCACTACCTGCCTGATAGGTTACACCACCATATGAAACTGTTGTCTTGGGATAAACAGTGACGTGGGTGGATTGGCTAGTGGCAGATATTAGAACATATCCCGGATAACCATTCAGATTATATCGTACAACAGGAAAGTATTCTAGACCAAGGCGGTCGACTGGAATCACTGCATATGAATCCATCGTGTTAGTACGTGTATTTCTGGCCACTATTTGCATTGATTATCCTGCTACCACCTGCAGAATTCCATGCAACAGCTTAAAAGAAATAACTATTGTTGAAGCTTTATTGAAAGTGTTATATACATGATAGAAGTAAAGTACTTGTCTGGTAGTTTTGGCACATTAACCTTAATCATGGATCCTAGTAAAGGTTGCGAAATGACAGCTTGTGTACAGCCTTCGGCAGCTGTGATTATTGTGATACTCGCTCTGTTGTTAGCATCCCAATTACGGTAGAAACCAAAGACAAATTATTACTCCCACGGAGCTATTAACCTATAAGTTTCATCCTTTGCTTCGATAGGTTATGACACAATGTTCCTTACGAAAGACAGTAAATTAGATAGGAAAGAGGTAAGTTTATATCCTGCAGCATGAATAGCTTTGGCGAACAGTGTAGAAACTACATCAAAATGATGTTTCAAACCTTCAGCTACTGGTTACGCGTACTTCTGCGCAAGGGTGTCTAGTGAATGTCGAATAGTCCCCATCCATAATCCACAAGCTTGCTAGTGATATTTAACTGTAAATCTTAACCTATGCACCTACGTACCTTTTCATTGTGATATATCACCAATACCAATACCCTGACTCTCTCGGTCGTTTCGCAGCATGTCTAAACTGCACCGTTTTAGCACTCGATACCCCCCCCCCACTTCCCAGCAAAAAGGGGAAAAAAAGAAGCCATCGAATAATAGTTATAATAATAACAATGATAATAGTAATGATGATGATGATGATGATGATAATAATAATAATGATAATAATAATAATAATAATAATAATAATAATAATAATAATAATAATAATAATAATAATAATAAAGATTCTAAATAGTGCAATTCGCTTGCGCGCAGTCGATGGGTATGCCTTCAATTCCGAAATCTAATCAGCTCATTGGTGTCTTATACTACATACTTGTTCCAAGTTACATCAAAATCCTATCTGCTGTTCTTAAGTTATCGTTAAAACGAGCCCAAGTCATACGTATGTTATGTCTCGTAACCTTGAACTCCAAAATCTAATCAATTCATTGGTACCTTATAATGCATTCTTCATCCAAGATACATAAATATCTGCCCAGACGTTCTTAATCCATCCCTGTAACTATACAAAATCAGACAAATATGAGGCCTCATGCCCTTTCACCCTGGACCTTTCAACTCCGATATCTAATCAGTTTATTGATGCCTTCACCGTTCTTACGATAACGCCGGAAAGAGCCCGATTCAGACATATTTTAGGCCCTGTGACCAAAAAAAATAACAAATTTCAAATAACTTGTCAATTTCTATTTAGGAATATGCAATCGTTACATGGTTCTTTATACACGTGTTATGTATCCTGTTGCATCAAAATGATTAGTTATAGCAATGGTATCAATTGCGTAAATGATAAGTTTGAAAAAAGTAGATATGGGTATTTTGTTAATTTTTGAACGGTCACGCATTTATATATCAGTTTTCAGAATTGAAGGACAAGACATGATTCAGAAATATGATTATTTTCTTTTTAAAATTTATTTGGCCTTCTTTTTGTGGCAGATTAACGAATTTGCCAAAGAAAGTATACTTTCTGTAAGCAATCCATGCTATAAAATAATTGATTGGAACTTGAGGATTTTTGAAGTGACTAGCCAATGGAACTTAGCTGAATAGAAGGTTTAATTGTATGGCGTAATTTATCTGAATCCGGTAACAGCCTCAACGCATTTGCTATGAGTTTAGTTTCCACATTTAAAGCCTACCACAGGAACGAGCATTTTAAAGCTGTTTTCTCACTTTACCTTTTAATGGCTTATATGGATGTCCAAACCTGCGAGCCCGCTTTTTAAATGGGTTTGATTTATAATAAGCAAAAATACAAAATTATTTTGATTCCAAATTCTATAGTGCCCTTTGTGACGACAGGTCACAACTCTTGAACGATGATGTAAGGGTTACCTCTATCCTAATAGACATTGAGTGAAAATTCACTTAATGTATTTCCAGTTACCACATTCGTGTTCATAATGAGATTAAAATGTGCTATTTGTAATAATGCCAAACATTGAAAGCAATCAAAGCATTTTTTTGCTAAGTCACGTTTAAGCGTAGTGTAATATCATGCGATAAGCATTTTTAATAACCCATGAGTATTATTAAAATTGTATAATAAAATAACGAGTATGTGTGTTCCCTGACCGCAGAACAAGGAAGGAGATTGCTATAGTAAGTATATTGCTTAACTTATGTCAACGATCCCCCGTAATGAAACAAAGGGGTTATTGGTTTCACTTCCTATTGATAAGTGGCGAACCGTGTTATTTCAATAGCATTGCTCCAAACAATTCTGAATCTGCTATTGTAGAGAATTAAATTACACTACTGTTGAAAAGTCTTTCATGAGTTCAAGCCTGTTAGCACGGAAACAACTTCAGCTGCATCAGTATTGATAATGTGACGCATGGCAATTCTTCTAACGTTACTCAGTGGTGGATTTGCTGACACTGGGCTACGTCCTTCCACCCTGCTCCTGTCCTAAACAAAGTACAGAGAGGGGAATCGAGAGAAAGAGGAAGGAAGAAAGGGATTGAAAGAGAGCAGAAAAGAAGAAAGAAGAAAACTTATCAATATCATTGAATAATCAGTAATCTATAACAGCTGCTACCTGTTATTGTTGGATTATACAAGTTAGATGGCAATGACTCAATACCTACAAGTAATTTTTTTAGAAACCAATCCTGCTATCTAGACAACATAATAACAACATAATTACAAACCATTTGTAGATAATCATCTGCATGCACATCCAACCACCACCTTTAATGAAATAGAGTCAAATACATTACTAGAATTTATTGCATAAAGGATGTAATGAAAAATACACGTATTATACGCGTACTTAACTCAAATGTATTACTTTATGCACTCTTTTTTTTCGATTTGTACACAGATACAATAAAAAAATCCTTAGTTTGAAACTGTACATGCTTTAACTTCCCGTGGCATTAAAATGTGACAAAAATGTTTCTAACCTGTGAAAAAACTATTGATTGTAGTGGTTCAATCGTTACAGGAGTATTCAATAAATCATAAAAAGCACACTATACCAGTTAAAAACGTACAATGTACGTAGCTGTTAATACTATGGTCAATCCTGCAGACCATGACAGAGTGCTGGTAGGTCCCTGATCTTAACCGTGTATGCAATTCCTTTCGTAAGTTATGTAAGTTATGATTCATACAAATAGATTCCAAGTAACAACGAAAAATCAATCACTTCATCTGGAATTACAGTTTTCGTCAATTGGTCATTGTGACTACATACGTTATGGTAGTACTCTCCCTACTCAAAATTATTGCAACATACACTATAACGCATGCATTTTGAGTTGGAGGGGTCTTTCTATAATGACGTCCTAATGAAGTTTATAATTGGAAAATAACAAATTATTTAAAAAGAATTCAATTTACATTTTTTCCTTCCTTCTCCAAGCCGGAGAGATTATCAAATGCAGGCACACCCACGGCAGAGGGGCTGAAACAAAAAATTTAACCCCTTTTCACCTCCCTGTAGGGGCGGGGTGTTAATTCACACTAGCAACAATTCTGTTTCATATTTCCCGTGAGTCGGTTTTGACGGCTTGGAAAGACCTCCAACAAACAGAAAATGCCAATGTGTTCCTCTGACACGGTCTCAGAAAGAAGACACCATGCCGCAAAGACGAAAGGGCCCCCTATCTTAATTAGGTAGTGATAAGGACGATACGCCCCATATTTCAGAAAATGACCTCCTCAAGTTGTAATTTCTTATTCTTTCTCAACTCTAAAGGCGGTTTATTATTGAAAACATTCTAAAATTTGCTGTAATGCGACTTTTTAGTACATTTGACATGTTTGATATAATAATTTGGAGAGAAGGCCATCATCTTTATAGTAGTAACCTTATCCTCCGTATCACTATCTAATAAAGATAGGAGGTGCTTTCGTCTTTGCGGCGTGATGTTTTCTTTTTGAGACCGCGTCAGAGGAACACATTGATATTTTTTGTTTGCTGGAAGTCTTTCCAAACAATGACAAGTCTCTGAAATTATTACCTCAGACATCATTTCCTCCGACTTTTTTTTATCTCTGACATTTTTTTCCTCTGACATTTTTACCTCTGACATTTTTTTACCTATCACCGAATCCCTGCATAGTTTACTTGATTCTGAAGTTGAGGACTACTCACACTCATATAATTTACTCATATAATTTACCTTTATGAACTGCCAATACTAAGGGAAAAGAATTAATTCCCGGAAAAAATAAATATAACTTAGCACGTCTACTCTCACTGTCCTTCATGAAACTTACACTCGAGAAGCACGGGTTGTCATTAGCAGACTTCCATGTTCAAGCTCTCAACAACAGTCACTGCACACTCAACCAACACACTAAAAAGTAAAGGTCACACAAGGTGCAATTTGCGGGGAAAGGTTCAGAGCCTTTTCCGCCGCTGTGTACGAGCAAATTTGTACACCTCATTACTATGCGGTCGCCCCACTGCAAGGGCAGGTGCAAATTTGCACCTTAAAGGTGATGACCCAATGGTTAGAGCGTCCGCTCTACGTCGGGAAGGTCGCGGGCGTGTCACTCTAAAGCCTTTCTAAAAAATGGTGCCTTCTGCACTGAACTGAGGTAGCTATTCTGGGTTAATAAGACCTTATTGTTGTTATAATGCAAGTCTACACCTTTTACGTGAAAATTTGCACCTTTCTTAAAGGTATAAGGTGTACCTTTAAACGTGTTTACAGTGTGACATTGGTCTGCACCTTTAAAAGTGCAAAACTGAACCTGTTATTGTTAGTGTTCAAAGTTTAGAGTAGGGCCATGAATTACCAATTCATAGGAAGGATGCGTTTGTCCGTATATATTTCAGCTAATTGTACCCAAGCTAGACGGATGGGTGTCAAGTAGTTTTTTTTAATTAATACTGATTTTAATATTATGATAAATTACTCTAGCAAACTCCCCCCCCCCCCCAAAAAAAAATAATTAAAACTTTACAGGTAGTCGTATCGTAGCATCTCAGCCTGTATCGATCGTGTCTGGTTCTAACTTTGCATACGTACCAAATACACAAACTGGTCAGTATGATACATTGATCGAGCAGCTTCTCCCCTTCAACCTTTGGGGATACAACTTTACGCTCATACCATTCTACGGACGGCGGAGTGGATACGTCTATCAGGTCATAGCCGGTCGAGACGACACATCAGTGACAGTTAACGGGGTTCAACAGACATTACAGATGGGGGAATATCAAGAAGGAGATGTCTCTCAAGATACAACTACGTTGATATCGGCAGGTAAACCAGTACAGGTGATGCAGTATCAGAAAGGGTATAATTCAGATAATACTGGTGATCCGTCTTTAACCATGGTACCATCATTAAATCAATATACGAACAAAGTTACTCTCTACATGACTGATATGACCTCGTTAAGCCTAACCCGCTATTACATCCAGGTCATTGTACCCTGTCGATATGCTGACGGTGTCGTAGTAACGAAACAGTCATCAACATCTCCATACGAGGAGGGTGCTGACCACCGGGACACTACAACCACGATGTGTGGAATCACGTACAATGTACCTAAAGAGTTTGCATACACGGTTACAAACAGCGAACAATCCGCACTCTTCTCTGTCATTGTCTACGGACTTGGTTCATCTGGCTATACCATTTCAACTGCTTATGTTGGAGGCCTACGACTGTATAGTAAGTTATTCCAAAGTATTACATTTTTTGTAGTGTATTACATGTTGTAGCCGTAAAGAAAATCCAAATGATCAACGTTAACGTAAGTTCCACTCGTAAGGGTGTGGAATAGATGTAAATAGATTCACAGCCTAAAAATGTGATCGTAATTTTTAACTTTCGAGGACAAAACGCCACTCTTTCTACACAACATATTTTCCCCTTCAAAATAGAAAATATATGATGAGGGAAAGGGGTATTTATGTTATCTGCAATAAAAGTGAATAAAAGGTGCAGTTCTGTGTAATTCATGGCATGGCATCAGAAATGGTAATTCTGTACGATCCCCATGATCCATGATTGCTACTCGAATTAATACACCTCCGCTTATATTGTCTCACAATATAGGTGGTAGAATAACATTAATGTGCTCCCTTTGCAAACAAAATCAGTTCAGGCGGTCAAAGATTTGTAAAATAAAAGAAAATAGTATATTTTGAAGAAAATATGTATCACTCAGTATATTATTCTGACATTGATTTTTTTTTAAATGCACGTTTGACGACAAGAAAATCGATACTTTTTATAAGTTAGATTTATGAGTGATACACAAAGATGTCGTAAACTGCATGCAACAAATTTAGTAATTTAGTTCGTTCATGTCTACTATGAATAATGGAGTGAACTACACCTCGAATATATAAAATGCAACCATTTTATTCAGAAGGGATACCTAACGTGGTTTTTCTTTATAACCTTTCAGAAGAAAGCTATGTGTAGGGGGCCTATTTATTTGATAAAATGAACATAGATGTGGATAACGTCATTCGTTGTTGTTTCAAAAGTAGAGCAAAATGTGCTTTGTATTCTTTTGTTATTCGTTCTTGTTTGTTTCACTTTACTATTTACAGTGCAAGCCTCGGAGATTTTGGGGGGCATCACCCCGTCTTCTGTAAAGCTTAGCTAGTAGTCATACACTATTCTTTACCATTTGTTTGGATACGTTTTAGAGTACAAGAACACTGCCCCATGCAGCAAATGCATTATCGGCTACTCTTTAAGACATATACACACTGGCGTAGCGAGCCGAGTTCAGCGCAATGCATTAGGAGGGCCACTGTCGTTCTTGAACAATAAAGCTGCCCCCCTAATTCATTGTGTTTCATCCGGATCACTGCTGCAGTGCATTATTATACCCCAACACTGATTACGAATAAGAGAACGGGCAAGTCTAGAATGAAACAAAAAAGTATCTGGTTACTCTTTACGTGATATAAAAGCGGTATTTTGAAACACAACTGTAAATCAAACAAATCGGGCAAGAAAGCAAGGAAAGTAAACAATTTATCCTTCTATTATCAGTGAAATTCATTCTGTTGGGGAAATTGACGATCCGGAACATTCAAGAAAATCATTATGATTAAAATCATTATGATTACTGGCCACTGATTGTTCGTTGATTTCCTTATCTGTTTAACACTCGCACAACATATGTTTCCATCACATTTACATATAAGTATATCGTATCTTCCGTTTCAAGAAAGTGGTGGATCAGTATTGATATTCATATATTTTTTTTTACTAATAAATGTACGATGATATAAGTATACATAAATAACTTTCGAACAGTACAACTTCAAATACTTGTCATTCAACGTTCCGGTTTTCATTGAATTGACACATCGGCATGTCTTCTGTTTTTACGGAGAAAGGGAGGGAAGTATATATTAAGTATTCTTGAGTAAAAAGTTATGATATCAGTGCAATAAGTACTAAATATTTCCCTTTTTTTCTTTTGGAACTACAATTTCATAATGCGGAATTTAATATAATGTTTATCAGGAGACAACTTGCAAGTTTGGCAGTTTAAGAGATTGGTTGAGCAATAAAATTAGAAACTAATACCATACAGTAATGAGTCTTCTAAGCTCAAACCTCTTTTCATAAGTGAGAAAATGAATATATATATTTTAAATTTACTTATTTTCATTTGTAACCAGTTCTACGTGCATTAAAGTTTTATCCAGATTATGGGAAAAAATGTTTTTAATCATTGCATCTATTATTGTGAGGTGAAACGTAAAAATACGGGTTGCAAATAGTTCTGGATTCTTTGAATTTTAAAAAGGGGTCTTTATGAGGAAGGCCAATAAACAAAATGTTACACTAATTACCTAGTGAAGTGATAAAAACATTTACTAAAATTTTAGTTGTACGTTGACAGACAAAATGACGTATTTTGCTAAGCCTCCTCAAATGTATAAAGCATTGCAACATATTGCATTGACATGTCGATGTATGGACAGGTAACTACCGAGTATTACTTCAAGTTCTTGGGCTAATTTAGTTGTTGGTGCATTATTATTTTTTTTTTTTGGGGGGGGGGGGGCAATATCAGTGGTATTATCTCTAGGCAAAGATTGGAGAAGTAATGATTTAATAGACAGTTATCTAAGTTAAAATGCTATGATATTGATGCCAATGTAAATGACAAACATAATTTACTTGTATATAAGAAATGGTTACTCTCCACTTGCTTCCTTTTGTCAAAGTAGGGCAGTGTATTTGCTATATTTCTTTTCTTTTTTTACTTTGTAAACAGTCGTAAGCCTCCAACGTAAACAGTCGAAATTTCTGCGGAGCTAGATGTACTAAAACCGTACACTATGACAGAGAATAGTACTAATCGGTTGGAACTGGCAACCGTGTAGGCAAACCCTTCAGATACACTGTAGCTGACTCCACACAATAGCATCCTGGTGACTAACATCTTCCTCAGATGAAGACGTTAACGATCGTCTCGTAATCACGACACTGTACGTTAGTATATCGACAGGGCACAATGACTTGAATGTAGTAACGACGTAGACTTACCGAGGTCATGTCAGTCATGTAGAGAGTGACAGTGTTTGTGTATTGCTGTAATGGTGGTACCATAACCAGAGAAGGATCACCATTACTATCTGAATCATGGCCTTTCTGATATTGCAACACACGTACAGGATTACTGATATCAAAATAGTCGTATCTTGAGATACGTCTCATTCGTAATATTCACCTATCCTCAATGTCTGTTCTGCACCGTTAAACGTCAATGATGTGTCGGTTTTTTTTCAAGCTATGACCTGATATACGTACCCATTTCGCCGATCGTAAAAAGGCACGAGTGTAAAATTGTATCATCAAAGATTAAACGGGAGAAGTTGCTGTATCCAAAAATCACAAGTGTTACGTGCTGAGCCAGGGATAAACTCATAGTCAGAACCGGAAACAAGCGACACGGGCTGAGTGGCGACAATACGACTTCTGGTAAAGGCCGTGTCATCAGCTGACAGGAGTGCCGACTCGTACCTCCCTAAGCTGATTTGTACCTCATTACCTGCCTGATAAGTCACACCACTATAGGTAACTGATGTCCTGGAATAAACCACGACCTGGGTGGATTTGTCACCCGCGGATATAAGAACATGTCCTGGATGACCATTATAATTGTATCGTGGAACAGGAAAGTATTCTAGACCGAGGTAGTCGACTGGAATCACTGTATAGGAGTCCATGGTCCAAGTATGTGCATTTCTGGCCACGACTTTGATTTACTGGTTGATCCGATACCACCCGCACAGTTCTGTGGAACAGCCCTGAAGAAGTAGCTATCATTGGGCCGTATAGAAGCCATAGTGCTGACACATGAACGTTGATCCTGGATCCAAGAAAAGGGCGCAATATAACATCCTGTGTACCTCCTTCGGCAGATGTGACTATTGTGATATTTGCTCGGTTGTTAGCATCCCAATTACAGTAGAATCCAAACAAATCTATATACCTATACCTTATGACACAAAGCAACAAAATTAGATTAAATCGTACAACAGGCCTAGACCAAGGTAGTCCACTGGAATCACTTCATATGAATCCATCGTGGTAGTACGTGCGTTTCTGGCCACTATTTTATAGGCGGTGTTGATACCACCTGCAGAGTTCCATAGAACACACTAGAAGAGATAGCTACCGTTGAAACCGTATGGAAAGCATAAAGTATTTAACTGGTAGCGTTGACACATTAACCTCGATCATGGACCCTGGTAAAGGTTGCGATATGGAAGAGTGTGTACCACCTTCGGCAGCTGTGATTATTGTGATACTCGCTCGGTTGTAAGCACCCGAATTATGGTAGAATCCAAGGACAAATTCTTTTTCCCATCAATCTATTTACCTAAATTTTGATTTTTTTTCCTTTCCGTCTTTGGGTTATAAAAAAACATTCTTTACAAAAACAAAACAAAAAACAAATAAGATGGATAAAATTTAGCTACAGTTTACGCATAACATAAAATAACGTAGAAACTACATCAGGATATTTTATAATATGTGCAACGATGAAAAGCGTACTCTACGTACGGATGCCTGGTGAATTATGTCGAATAATCCAACCTTCGTCATCCAAAATACATGCCGCTAATATAAATCTGTCTTTCTTAGTCCATACTCTCACGTATCTATCTTTCACGAGATGTCACCAATACCCATACCCTGACTCACTCGGTCGTTTCCCTTTTCTTGTAAAAAGCTGGGAGAAAAAAAAAATCGCTGTGTAGTACTCTAAATAACTTTCAATTCACACAATAGATGCCGCTGTCCAAGGGCAAATATGAGTTTAAGCTTATTGCATCCAAATTCAATGGAGAGAATTCAAGTACTGTTTAAATTCTGGTTACAATACATGTATGCCTTCACCAAGATACCCTGATAAAGTCGCACAAGCCAAAAGTAAGGAAAGTGACAAATGTCGTAATTATGATATGAAGTATGAAAGTGAAGTGCCGGCAAAAATCAAAAGTGTTATGACCTTCACATCTTAAAAGTTTGAATATTTCTATTTTTACCCAAATTATTTTTCTTTCTATGTTTATGTTCCATAAGAAGTGCAACTTTATCAGGGTGTAGTGGTGACAGGTCACATATGGTTCAATAAGAATTTCAGTAATCCCCGTCCTGATGCTCAATTCACACAGAACAAATGCGTAGTTTCTACACCTTTAACTCTGCGGGAGCTACATGGTTAGGCATATTCACGCCATCGCCATTCTTGATCAGACAAACTTACAGGGAGTCATATTAAATCAACTTAGCGTCTATCGTGTCTGGTTCTAACTATGCACGTGTACCCAATAGTGGCGATTGTGATATTTTGATAGAGCAGCTCCTCCCCTTCAACCTTTGGGGATACAATTTTACGCTCGTACCACTTTACGGGCGACGTAATGGATACGTCTATCACGTCATAGCCGCTCGAGACGAAACATCGGTGAAGATCAACGGGGTTCAACAGACATTACAGATGCGTCAATATCACGAAGGAAATGTCTCTCAGGACGCAACTACGTTGATATCAGTTAGTAAACCTGTACAGGTGATGCAGTATCAGGAAACCTATGATGGATCGGACTATAACGGTGATCCGTCTTTGACCATGATACCACCATTACAGCAATTCACAAACAAGGTTACTCTCCATGCAGCACGGGAAACCTACACGTACCATCCTCCCTTTTGGCATCTATATGATCCATGTGGGACAGAATTTGCTATTGAATTCTACCACAATCATGATACTGACAACAGAGCAAGTATCACGATATTCACAACTGCCGAAGAGGTTCACGGACCGTTATCTCACAACCATTATTGGGTACCAGAATCGACGTTGACGTACCACCCTTACTGGACAAGTACTTCTATAGCGGTTTCGATTCAGCCTCAACGATAGCTACTTCTTCAGGGCTGTTCCAATGAACTGTGTGTTTGATATCGTAGCAACCTGTGAAGATCGTTGCCAGAAATACACGTACTTACACAATGGATTCATACGCAGTGATTCCAGTCAAATACCTTGGTCTAGAATACTTTCCGGTTGTACGATACAATGCTGGTTATCCAGGACATGTTCTTAAATCTGCCACCAGTCAATCCACCCAGGTCGTGGTTTATACCAAGACAGCAGTAATCTATGGTGGTGTGACTTGAGGTAAGTATCGACTTAGGAAGCTAGAGTCAGCTCTTCTTTCAGTTCGGGATACGGCCTTTACTGGAAGTCGTATTGTAGCATCTCAGCCTGTATTGATCGTGTCTGGTTCTAACTATGCAGCTGTACATCGATTAATCAGGTTTTCTTTTACTATGCATAAACAACGTTTTCAGGCCTTTTGAGCGTATGTATCAGTGCATATTCCTCTTAAATATGAAAAGCTTGATTGCAAAAGGCGCTTAATCCACTTTATCAATCTCAAAGAAAGTGCATTTCTTTGCCCGAGTTTAGGAAACATATGGTATAATTGGTGATATTTCTTGCTTACTTGTGTAATTAAGCTTCTTTTTTGAACTAAAATAAATGGGTAGCACATCTAGTGATGTTTAAATGATAATAATAATAATAATAATAATAATAATAATAATAATAATAATAGTAATAATAATACGCCTTTTTGCATCATTAAATCATTAAAGTGGAATGAAACCCAGACACATTCCTGCATTCAGAGATTACAGAACAATACAAGAAGGAAATTTGTGAAAGTTTAAACAAATTTGGTTATGTTTGTTCAAAGTTTATTTGATCCTTGTTATGGAGGATTGTTAAATTGGCAACTCTACCAGGTTTTTAGATGAAAGTGTGGAGAACTCTCTCTTGGTTTTGTACACAAATTTTCACTTATTCTCACTTTTTATGAAGTATCTAATTTGCTCTTGTTTGTTGTGCAAGTATGCCTCCTAGCAAAAATGATTTTACATGTTTTTCTGAAAGAATTTACATACTTTCTCATCTGACACTTCAGGAAACTGCAAATTATTGAAAGTGTGTGTACAAATCCAATGGGAAGTTCTCCGCACTTTCATCTGAAAAGTGGGTAGAGTTGCCAATTTAAGGATCCTCCATAACAAGGATTAAATAAACTTTGAACAATCATAACACTTGCACCGTTTAACCAAGTTTGCTCAAACTTTCACCATTTTCCATCTTGTATTATTCTGTACTCTCTGAATTCAGTAAGATGTCTGGGTTTCATTCTCCTTTAATAGTATGTTTGTGTCCGCATGACAGTTTAAACATTACACACAATTACAAATTCACCATTGATTCGTGTACAATAATTGATCTTCTAAATCCTGTTCATGGTTACTACATGTACCATCGTGAATTAATCATTACTGGATCTGTAAGTAAGTAACTTACTGGCCAAGCGCAAGCATCCAGCGTAAGCAATTGAAATGTGCATTGAGTGATAGATTTTTTTTCAAAATATTCTAATTGCTGTCATTTCGGCAAATGTTTTACGGTTTAAACGACACACAAATTATCCAAATTTGTGACCGTGAGATAGTGCTATGACCTTGATCTTCTATTTATGGTGCTTACATGTAATAATCTAATTTATAAATATTTGCACTCATTAAAGTAACTTACTAGCCAGTCATAAGCTATGCCACTTCAACTGTCTACGTTGGAGGCTTATGCCTCCAACGTAGGCAGTTGAAGTGACATAGCCAACTCCGTACACCATGACAAGGAAGAGAGCTGATTGGTCCCTGTTGGTAACCGTGTATGCGTAACCTTTCGTCACTTGGTAACTAACTCCACACATTGTGGTGGTAGTGTCCCGGCGATCAGCACCTTCCTTGGATGGAGATGTTGATGACTGACTCGTTACTACGATACCGTCAGCATATCGACAGGGTACAATTACTTGGATATAATAACGGCTTAGTCTTGCCGAGGTCATTTCAGTCACGTAGAGAGTAACCTTGTTTGTGAATTGCGATAATGATGGCACCATGGTCAAAGATGGATCACCATTATAGTCTGATCCATCAGAGCCTTTCTGATATTGCATCACCTGTACAGGTTTACTAACTGATATCATTGCAGTTATATCTTGCGAGACGTCCCCTTCGTGATATTCACCCATCTGGAATGTCTGTTCAACCCCGTTTATCGTCACCGAAGTGTCGTCTCGACCGGCAATGACCTAATAGACGTATCCATTTCGTCGTCCGTAAAATGGTACGATCATGAAATTGTATCCCCAAAGGTTGAAGGGAAGGAGCTGCTCGATCAATGTTTCACAACTACCACTTTTTATTATACATCTAGAACCAGACACGATAGATAGGCTGAGTTGCTACAATACGACTCCCAGTAAAATTTACCTGATCTATTAGAGTGATGGCATGATTATACCTAACCATTTCATATAGCTCCTGCCGGGTTATTCGTGAAGAGGCCACGGATTCTTTCTGCGTGAATTGAACACAGGGACGGGGACTACTGAAATTCCAATTGAATCGTTAATTATAACCAGTATGGAAACGGCTCATTGTCTTCTCTCCTTTGAATTTTGGTTGCAATAAGTTGCATCCTTTGTAGATTCATGGTCCTACCATAAAATTTTTGGAAGTTGTTCAGAGAAATGTATGACGTTTATCGCTGAGAGATGTTTACAAGAAATTTTGCTAAAGAGATAAAAACTATGATTCCACCTATGAGTTCACCTAAAGAATAAGGACAGTTAGAATAGACATGTAATATTGTCATTTGATCTCTACAAATGACGTTTTCCAGGCATGCGTAGTTCTTACAATACATATTTTATTATTACAAAGTCAAATCCAATTTACATGGACGTATGTATGCATGTGTGTTTGCATGCATGTATTATGTTTGTATGTATGTATGTATGTATGTGTGTGTCTGTATGCTTGCATCATTATTTTTATTTGTTTAAAATCGTCTAGATCTACTTGGCGGCTTGATCATCCATCCTTAATGGAAATGTGCGAGGTAGAAAATGTAGCTTATTATTATTATTATTATTTATTGTTATCATTATTTAGTAGTAGTAGTAGTAGTAGTAGTAATGTTATAATTACGGGGTTAAGACGATTTTTTATTATGAATGTCGTTGCTATTCTTTTAATATTATTATTATAAAAATAATCATTTTTATTGTTATAATTTTGTTAATATCGTTATCTGTTTAACATATACATACAAAGTGAATCAGGGAAAAGGTATTAAACATTTTGTGATAGATACATGGCACAGGTAAGTACGTGGGTGTATACATTAAGATTAATATTTAGATTGTAAAATTACGTAATAGATTAGGTTAATATCGGCTAAATTTGTTATATGATGGATGCTGGATTATTTGATATTTGTCATGTGTCCATGCGGAGACGCTTCCACATCCCAGTAGCTCACCATTTAAAAAATATATATATTTCTGATGTAGAAGTGTCTACATCCTTTCATTTTTCTTCATTTTGTTTTGCGTAAACGTAGAAGCCCTTCTTTATCTTTATCTTTATTTTTATCTTTATCTTTGCCTTTTGCAAAGGACTTGATACCATAATCCAAAGAAGTAGAGGAGTAAACCTATAATGTAGATAGATCTTTGAGAGAAAACAACAACAACTTGTCTTTGGATTCTACCATAATTGGGATGCCGGCAACCAAGCGAGTATCATAATATTCACGGCTGCCAAAGGGGGTACAGGGTTGTCTTCTCACATTTTTTTTTACTAAGAACCAGGGCCGATATTGATGTGCCACCGCTACCTGACAATTACTTCTTTAACGGTTTCAACACGGCCTCGATAGCTACCAATTCTGAGATGTTCCATGGAAGTGTGTTGGTGTTATCGAGCAGCCTGTGAAAGTAGTGGCCAGAAATTCACGTATTAACGTAATGGATTCCTACAAAGTGATTCCAGCCGACTACTTTGGTCTAGAATACTTCACTGCTGTACGATATAATTACAATGGTTATCCGGGATATGTTCTTATATCTGCTGGTTACCAATCCACCCATTATAGAGGTTTATTTCAAGACAGCAGTTATCTATGATGGTGTGACCTATCAGGCAGGTAGTGAAGCAAGGATCGGCTTAGGAAGCTACTAGTTGGCTCTTCTTTCCGTTGAAGACACGACCGTTACATTACTGGAAGTCGTATTGTATTTCAGCCTGTATTAATCGTGTCTGGTTCTGACTGTGCGAATGTCGGAGGTAGCGGTTGTGATATATTGATCGATCAGCCTCTCCTCTTCAAACCGTCGGGATACAATCATTTTACTGCTGTACTCAGTAGGGTCCATCCTTGTATTACGAAAGACTCGTGACAACTGATGTACGAACCGAACTTCACGTGTGTTTGTTTCAGGTCTTGTGAGCTTAGGAGCTTCATTCTTTTTGATAGTCGTATCACTTCTGATAATCAGACTGTAACGGCTGGGTTAATTAAAAAATAAAACCTTTGTCACGTCATTACATTTCATTTGAATGAGTCAAGAGCTTTATACAAGAAATTTTGCTCAAGACATTTAAACTATGAGTCTTGAGTGTACGTTTTATTTGTAGATTCAGGACAGTTATCGTAGATGCAAAACTTTATCTTTTGTCTTATGTTGATAAGTATTTGTACATAATATGCTCAGTTCTTATATTATTTATTTCACCGGAATCAAGTCATATTAGTTTATTATCATTATCATTATCATAATTGTTATTTGCATTTTGTAAGTTCCCCTTTTCAGGGCGGGGTAGGGGGAGATGGTGATTCAAGTGTTGAAAAGTGGAGTTTAAAGATAAACTTAAACTACCGAGTATGTCAGTGTAAGGGGATATTGTTGACGTCTTGTGATGGATAGCTATGTGGGTGGGTAGGTTAAGCTTAATTACGATTAAGATTTTAAGATTAGTTTATATTTAGGTTTATCGGCTGCATGCATTTGGATTATGGAGGCGCAATTATTTGATATCAATCTGGTATCCAGCTTAGAGGTACCCGTACCCCAGTAGCTTACTTTTGTTTAATATCCTTCTGATGTAGAAGTGTCAGCATTGATTCATTTTGTTTTGTGTGAACGGTAGCTCTTCTTTATTTTTGCCCTTGGTAAAGGACTTTATGTCATAAGCTAAAGAAGAAGAGGAGCAAACCATACAGGTAGATAGATATACAGGAAAATAAAAAGAAATTCTTTGGGTTCTACCGTAACTGGAATGCTCGCAACCAAGCAAATATCACGATTTTCACGGCTGCCGAAGGCTGTACACAGGATGTCATTTCGCAACCTTTACTAGGAACCAGCTTCGAGGTTGGCGTGCTAGTACCGGACAAGTACTTCTGTAACGGTTTCGATTACTGCCTCAACGATAGCTAATCTTTCACAGTAGTTCCAATGAATAGTAGATGGATTATTGGAGCAGCACGTGAAGGTCGTGGCCAGAAATTCACGAACCTGGTCGCTGGATTCATATGCAGTGATTCCAGTCGTCTACCTTGGTCTAGAATAATTCCCTGTTGTACGGTATAATTATAAATGGTCATCCAGGACATGTTCTTATATCTGCTGCTAGCCAATCCACATACCCAAGTCGAAAATCCAACAGAGACCAATAGAGACCAACAAAAAATTTTCTGTTGGTCTCTACTGGTTTCTGTTGGAATCTATTGGAGTCTATTGGACCAACAGAATTCTCATCTTGGTATTGTGTTGGGCCAATAGAAACCAATAAAGACCAACAGAAACAAAACCAATAGAGAATCAGTATCCATCAGAATCCTATTGGACCAATACAGACCAACAGAATTAAAACCAATAGAGAGTCAGAATCCATTAGAATCCTATTGGACCATAAAGGACCAACAGAATTAAAACCACTAGAGAATCAGTATCCATCAGAATCCTGTTGGACCCCTAAAAAGCCAACAGGGCACAACAGAAACAGAGCAATGTGGGCACACCAAATACAAGTCTTGGATTGGAATCTGTGACGATGGTGGTGCCAAGTATTTGATACTCAGTTTGTCAGTTGTGGTCTAGACCCTTACGGTACCGTTAATGGGAAGTCAGTCTATCGGACCCCGGACCCTTTTTTGAAAATCGGTCCTCAATCGAGACCCTTTTTTAAAATCTGTCTGTGGGACCCGGCCCCGGGACCCGGCCCTTTCCATAATTGGTCTGTCAGATCGACCCTCAGTCCATCGGACCCTTAATATAAAAGTAGTCTATCGGACCGTCAGACTATAGGGTTTCGCGGAAGATCGGTCTGTCGGACCGTTTTCTATAATCAGTTTATCGGATCCTAGCTAGCTGGATCTATCGGACCCTTTTTGAAAATCGGTCTGCACGCGGGACCCTTTTTGATACTCGGGAGTTATCAGGCCCGTGGTCTAGACCCTTACCGTTCATGGGAAATCAGTCTTTTGGACCCTGGACCCCTTTTTGAACATTGGTGCACAGGACCCTTTTTTTAAAATTGGTCTGCGGGACCTGGTACTAAATTTCCATAATCGGCCTGTCAGATCGACCCTCAGTCCATCGGACCCTCAATAGAAAAGTAGTGTATCGGACCATCAGTCTACAGGGTTTCGCCGAAAATCGGCCTATCGGACCCTTTTCGATAATCGGTTTATCGGACCCTATAACTCGGTCTTTCAAACCCTTTTTGAAAACCGGTCTGCACGGGACCCTTTTCGATACTCGTTTTCTCAGACCCATGGTCTAGACCCTTATCGTTAATGGGAAATCAGTCTATTGGACCCGGGACGGGACCCTTTTTTGAAAATCAGTCTGCGAGACCCTTTTCCATAATTGGTCTGGGCTAAATGGAAAATTGGTCTATCAGACCCTTTTTGAAAATACGTCTACAGGGCCGTTTTCAATAATCAGTATATTGGACTCAGTTCCGTTAAGTACAAATCAGTCTATCGTACCTCGGACCCTGGGTTCGGACCCTTGGTCAGACCAGGCCTAGGTCTTTAGTTCAGGGTTCTCCCAGCATATTCTGCTGATGACTCATATGCAAATTAAGCATGACGTTTGACATTAGCGTGTTGCCGATTTTAAAACATAAACGTACCAACTCGTCTGCTGGCTGAATTACTGCAAAAAAAATATGAATCATATAAGCATGTAATTCTTTGAAAATAATAACATAAATAATATATATACATCCTCAAATTCCAAACCATGATACAATGATATACTCAAGAAATTGCATTTTATTATTTGTGGATGCAGCGAAGTTTGTGACCTTACGTCAGCGATAAACAGCGCGGCAATTTTACCAAAAACGGTCGCATCGTCGCTGCAATGAGCACTGTAACTTCCCTTAACAGAAATTTCTCAATGGTATACGCATTGGAAAATACATTGAAACCACCATTGAAACCACCAGTTGAAACACATTGAAACACGCATTGGGACACCATTGGGAATCCACTTGAATAACCGATTGTAAATACCATTGAAATACCATTGAGACGCATTGGAACTAATTTAATTTTTGGAACCCTCATTTGCATATTCCAATGGTATGTTCATATGGTAGTTCATGGTAAATCAATGTAGTTTCCCATGGAGGTACCGATTGGACCAATTAATTGGCATATCCAATGGTAGTTCAATGGTAGTTCAATGGTACCACATGAGTTTCCAATGGTAAGCAGACCATTGACCAATTAAATTGCGATATGAATGGTAGTTCAATGGTAGCTCAATGGGTTTTCATTGTTGCCTACCAGTTGTGTACAATTGGTCCTACCATTCACGCGATCCACACAATGACTTATCGCATAGCACCCACGCATTGACCTACATTTACTATCGCACGCATTGACCGTACCAACATCCACGCATTGACCCTACCATTGACTATTCACCATGAATCTACTCATTCACTAAGAATGGTACGTTAATGGTGGATTTATGGTATGTCAACTGAAGGATAGTGACTGACTCAGAGTTGAGATGATTGCACATCCATACATACAACTTAGCGTAGGTGTACATGCAAGAAAAAATATTATTATTGTGCTTTGTTGAGTCATATACCAATTGGATCTCTTAATTGAAAAAATGTAGCTCTGAAAAGAGCTAAATTCATTCAGCATCGTGGATCGATCCTTGCATGTTATGAATGAAATCAGTACCATGAAGACATTGAAATATACAGACCTGGTTGTGAGATTTTTGCAAAGTAAAGTACACGCCTGTCTCAAAACTAGTCATCAACACTATCACCTTGGGCTTGCATGGTTGTAACTCAATCGGCTCATCTCGATGCGGCTGCCACTGCCGTACGTGGCTTTCTCGTGTGGCCATGACTTGTGATCACTGCTTGAGTTTATATGTTTCCACAATGACTTCATCTGCAGTATGCACGTCATTCCTATAAAAGATTTACAGAAAATAAAAATAACAATTAGATACTAGTACATGTACAAAAGTAACTAGTAAAGTAGTACCGAGCCTGACCGGCTGACAGCATTTAATGACACAAAATTTAAATGAAATAAAAATGAAAATAATTTTACGGTTGCTAGATCTACAACACCCACTAATTCTAATGTTAGAGCTGTATTTTTTTAAGCAATCAATAGAACAAACATTAACTTGCAATGTATTGAGAAATGCTTTGTGAGAACTTAAAAGGACTAGAAGATATGACAGACTTATTATTAAATCTAAAGTTTAATATGAAAAAAAAAGTCATCCCGGATTCTCGACAGCCATGCAATGTGCATGATTCTAATCAAAACAATAGTAGTAGTTAGAATAGATTAGAACCCTGAAATCTCATCAATC
>JZLH01S0016058.1:63567-75067 GCA_001188425.1 Eucidaris tribuloides | reverse complement strand
CATTGCGTTACCAATGAATACAATGTTTATCCAATGAAATACCAATTGGCAATTCTGTAAGGGAAGCATTACACACACAGGTTAAAACAAATTACACACACACACAGTCTCATCACACACACACACCCACACCCACACACACTACACACACACACACACACACACACCCCACACCCCACACCCACACACACACACACCACGACACACACACACACCCACACCCACCCCACACAACACACACACACACATCCACACACAAACACACATACATACTCATACACACATAAAACACAAACATGCACAAACATAAACAAGACACATAGAGACACATAGACATACACACAAATACACAGAGACACACACAGACAGTAGACACACATAACAGAAAGAACCGTCCTTTGTGAAGAAACATTGTGATTTATCACATAAATCATGTTTTTTTTGGTCAATAAATGTTTTAGCTATAATAGACATACGCACATTTTTATGAGTACAAATACACAGACAATTACTAATATTAGTCAGTAATGCTAGCCAATGTTTTATAATATATTTTTTTAACCGAAGAAATTTTCAAAATGACACAAAAAGAGTATATCATGTTGGTAATGTAAATTGTCTTACTTATCTACACAGATACAAACTCAAAACCATTATCATTCATGATTTTATGCATTTATATTTACATCTCCATGGAACAAAAATGCATGTCACTGAGAATACTAAAGTTATTTTGTTAACACTTAGTCTCTTATAACATATAATTTATTTCCACCATGAATTCTTAATTCCCCCATAAGTAGCTCTACATAGCACAACAATGTTCATCTGTGTGTACAAAGAAATAAAAATAACCCCAAAATGCATTAAAATTCAACACAAATTACTACTACCTGATTAAATTTGAATCTTACCATCATATTCTAAGGCATTTTTTTTTTTAATGTTTATGACATCCCTAAGGTGATAAAACCTTTCATCTTCTGGCTACGAAGTCAGATTTTCTTCTGTCCAAATCTCATATTTAAATCTCAAATGATAAATCCACTATGGTAAGGTGAAGAGAATGCAATATCATTTGTATCCCATAATATTACCCTTCTTTGTTCTTTTTTTAACAGACAAGGTGCATATGTGAGATTGTTATCTCAACAGTAATTGATAAATGCATTGAGTATGCACACATTGCATGTGTGCCTTCATATACATGCATCCTTTTTGTTACACATCACAAACAACACTGAACTTAAATGGAAATCACCTGGAGCTGTGTATACATGTATAATTAATGATTGTGATCTATAATTTCTCTGTCTTACTCAATATTTGAAGTAATAAATAAATTGTTATACCAAACTTACAATATCATAACTGCAGAAAGTACATTGCTCAACATAAACATTCTACAGCGATGGCATGGATATGTAGTTCAAAATACTGGGTCCGTTTCTCTGCTTAAAATCTAAACCCTATCTAATATCTGGATGACAAAAACAAAAAAGGAACTCAGCTCTACAGATTTCATAGCTGATGGGAAAAAGAGCTAATTTGTATTTCATAGGTTCATTGTAGTATGGCAAAATGGGTGCTACAGTTGAGCCACTGGGGGGGCAAATTGCACAGATCCACGGTTACAATTTCAAGAAAATAGAATTAAAACGTGAAAATCCATACAAAGACTCAATGAGTGGTTCTTATTGTAAAAGCCGTTATTTTCCCATACAAATATTTTCATGAATGACAGATTCAGAGACATATTTGTGATTTTTTTTGTTATTTCACAAATGGCCCATGGCTATTATGATCTTCTGGAAACAAGCCTTGTCTACACACACAAGACCACAGTAAATGTGAATTTTGCTGCACACTACTGTCATAACACCAAATACTATACCAGTACGCATGTACGAACAATCGTAAAGACACACACATGTGGCAAAATGTTTGCTTGTTAATTTATAATGTTGGGGTTTCTCAAAATTCATAAAAACAACACCTTATACAGTAAATTGACCTATAATGGGCACTACATTACTTTCCTGACATTGTAAATGGTATAAGTAGTTGCGCACACCCTTGTCAATTCTCGGTATTGCATATACGGCATTCAGCAGTAGATGGCATGCTTGTCCAAGATAACTTGAGACAAACAAACTTCCAGTTGACCATACATTAACATAGGTTGAGAACTGATAAGTCCTGTATACGGTACATAACATGTTTAAAATTTGTGGTGTGCACATCCAACATTCTGGCATTGTTTAGTAAAATTGTGAAATTTTGCAGACGTCCCTGTATAATATTTATGAAAGCTAGAATGCGTTTACCATGCCAGAGGAACCATTGTATAATCTGCACATGCGCACACTGACATATTGGATGGGCATCAGCACCTTCTACCTTAATTGCGATATGGGGAATTGTCCTTTTTTTCACTAAAATGTCAGTAAGCGCCTTTTGCCTCTCAACGGCTCAGTTAGACCTGAAGACAAGCTTTATCGGAACTGGAGGGGGCTGATGCGGAGTCCGATGCAGTCACGCCCAATCTCCGTCACCTTGGTCACGCGGCAGACTTCACCTTTGAACTGGGGTAGATAACAGGCGCCACTCAGGGGACACTTCTCAACTGGCTTTCCCCTGGAGGAAATAAAATAGTATAAAATAAATAAATACATAAATGCATAAATAAATACATAAACAAATGAATAAATAAATAAACAAACAAACAAACAAATGAAGAGTTGATCGCAAAATGTTCTAAATCTATTTCCAGCACAATCAAGTTATTGACCTTAACTCATTTACAACCTACATGAAGGCCTACTTACCTAGCGATAGTATGAAATTTACAGCTAAATTCCACAAGCAAGTACAAAATACCTCGGACAGTTTTACTTTTATTTTTCCACAGGTACGTGTACAAACTCGGGCAAAGAAATGCATTTTTCTCTAAAGCTGCTAAAGTGGATTGAGTGCATTTTATAATCATACTCTTCAAATACACTTCTCAACTGGCTTTTGCCTGGAAGAAATAAAATAATTTAAGCTAAAATATATTATTTCCTCATTCTGGTGAAGTTAAGGTATTTTCTGTAAATCTATTACAACTTACACTTTTGGAAGATTTGAAAATAACAAGATTTGAAAATAACAAGAAGTATATTTATGTCAACAATTCTTCATTTTCACTTTCTTGAGAATATTAAAATAAAGAAAAACATCTTTGACATAAAAGCAACCATAATATATTTCATGTCTATAATTTATATTGAAAAATATTTGTAATTATGCCATTTTAAAATTGAAAACAAAGTTATCTTGCTAACTAAATTGTGATTGAGTACGATAAGTTCCCCATTACCAGTTGTTTGTGATATTTCTAATCCTAACACAACTGATTCCTTACCTGTAGATGGGTTTGTATGTTGCTGCACAGATGTCAAACGGGTTGTGTTCATCATAGTTCAGTTTGTGTGCATCCACCGGGTTCTTTTCACAAGCTTGTTTGATCTTGCGTGTCTAAAGAGGAAAAAACAATCACATTTTGAGAGTAAATTTCATAATATGACAGCATAAATAAAACAAGAATTCTTTGCTTCTCAAACAGAATAAACATCTGAACGACATAATAACTGAGTGTATCTAGACCTATACATGTATTAATCTGTTTCATTGTCATATTTTACTTGGATGTAAATAGGTCTGTTTAGATGAACAAGTTATGTCTTTTCAAATTAGGGGAGGGGGAGGGGAGAGTACAATTAGTTTCCAAATGAGGCACAAAGCACACTCACGCCAAGAAATCTGAAATATGAAGGATTTCTTTTGTAATGTTGAAAATACAATTAGAGTATTATGCAAGAAGCTGATTCCAATCTAAGGCCACTTTCACACTCTGACTTTACCATGAAAGTCCTGACCATGAATTTCACAGTGAAGAAACTGTGCATAAAATTCATGTTGCCTTTCAGAGTGAAATTTGTCTACCTGATCACTGTGAATTAATTGTAAGTGTACACCAGGTCATGCATTGCATCGCTGGTTTTGCATGATATTGTTTAATGGGAATGATGTTTTTACTGTTAAGCCCTCAAATGTGACATTTGGTCAGGACTGTAGGTACAACAGGTTGAACAACATTTATTATGTATTCTTTTTTTCATATTTCAGTTCACAATACATGCATGAAAAGTAATCATGCCTCCGGCAACTTTGTTGCAGAGGCATAAAAAGTACAGCTGGTGGTATAAATTTCATACAGCAGAGTTGTTGAATGAAGGCTACAATTATTGAAACAATGCTTAATAAGAGCACTTTAACTTTGTGAGTGCTAAATCAGCCCTCTCCTTACCTGCTGGGCAACATCAGGCTTGGGACCCAGCTCCAGTAGCCTTCTAGCAAAGCCAGATGCTGTCTTGAAATTCTTTAACTTAAACCAAAGGTTGATGGCTGTCCTCAAGGTGAGAATCTGGTGGATTGGTTGGAGGTCGCAGTGAGTGAAGTATGCTGCCAACTGGGGTAAGAGAGAAAAAAATAGATTTCATTATATTAATTTTGTTAAAAATAAGTTACACCTAAACAAAAACTAAACTAGAGAAGTTCGACTGCTCGCAGTCGATGGGTATGCCTCCGCCCAGTGCACCCACAACCTAATTATATCAACAGTTAGCACTCCTAACTGAAGTTATACTGTAGGTTTGGCACAAAGTTCATTGACCTTTGACCCTTGACCCTGACCTTTGACTCCTGTTACTCTACCAAAATATTTGTCTTTTGGTTTTGAACCTTACTGCCAAATTACATCAACAGGGAGCACTCCTTACTGAACTAATCTATAGGCAGAAAATGGAATTTTGGGACAAAGTTCATTGACCTTTGACCCCTGTAACTCTAGCAAAATATTTGTTTTTGGTTTTGAACCTAACCACCGAATTACATCAACAGTGAGTACTCCTAACTGAAGTTATGGGCAGAAAATGACATTTTGGGACAAAGTTCATTGACCTTTGACTCTTGACCTTGATCTTGACCCCTGTGACTCTACCAAAAATATTTGTCTTTTGTTTCTTAAACCTAACCACCATAAATTATATCAACATGGAGCATCCTACTGGAGTTATAGGCAGAAAATGCATTTGGGACAAACAGTTCATTGACGCTTTTGACCTTTGACAGTTTGTCCAAATCTAATCGATTCATCCTTGCCGGAGTGGTCCATCCTTGGTCCATGTATCATTAAAATCCCTCAGCAGTACTTCAGTAATCTCGTTCACAAGAAAGTGTGGATGCACGGATGTACGGACGCACGGACGTACGGACGGACAACCGGAAAACATAATGCCTCCGGCTCCCTTACGGGGCGGAGGCATAAAAAGTGCTAGCACCTTTGTCGTGGCACTGGTACACACTGGAAATTTGGTGTGTCCACAGGAAATGGATGCCCCCGCTTAACGTGATCAATAAGCATTTCTTATTGAGTAATCATGTGGAATCCAAAATTGCCTTTGACCTGCAGACTCCAAATTTGAACTTGACCTGTATTTTAGTGCCATCAACCTACACACCAAATATTATCCAAATCCATCTAATATTTGTTAAGTTATCATTTGGAAACCAATTTGCATATATAATGAGCTGTGAACTTTGACCTACGGACTCCAAATTTGAATTTGACCTGTATTTTAGTGTCATCTACCTACATACCACAAATATTTAAAATCCGTCAAATATTTTTTAAGTTATCGTGCTGAAACCAATTTGGGAGACGGACAGACGGACAGGTGCAACGCTTAATGCCCCCTCAAGACTTCATCTGTGGGGGCATAAAAACATCAGTCAGAGGGACGGAGCATTACTAAATTTTTGAGAAAAGAATAACGCAAATAACTATATAGAAACTGTTTCACACTGTGGAAGCCCTATTAAAAAATTCAAACTTTGATATCTGAACTACATGATAGTGTTTGAATGGACAAATTGTCACCCTAGAGTACAAAACTTTAGACATTTATGTTGTCAGCAAACTATGTACCGATCAATATCAGTAGAAGAATTAATGTCTGTGAGACAATTTTTTTTTATAACACTGCAGTCTATGGGGTAAATTGAAATGGTCGTTTATTCTTTTTCAAGTTTAAAGGCATTGAATAACAATGTTTCGAGTTTAAAAAATCTGAGCTGCATGATTCCCCATGCTACTAGTGTCTTTGATACGGTCTAAAAATGAAGCCCTGAAAAAATTGCAGTGTAAAACAATCATTAAGTGCTTTAAAAAAGTGAAAATCATTGAGAGACCATTCCAGCTTTTCGCCATAGACTGCTGTGTTGCAGAATTTCCTATCAGCTGATATAAAATTAATGTGCCAATTTGTATCAGCACATATTGTACTTGTGACAGCATAACTGTCCAAACTTTTATGTTCTAGGGTGTTTATTTGTCCATTCAAACACTGTCAGATATGTCAGATAGCGAAGTTTGACAATTTTTTAAACGGGTCTTCCACAGTGTTATATTATATAGTGTCTTTAAAAAGCACATTATGATAGTTTTGAACTACAATTTTTCAGGCCTTCATTTTTGGACCTTATCAAATGAGACTTGTAGTATGGAGCATCATGTAGCTCATATCTTTTTGACTAGAAACATTGTTAAAATGATGCCT
The DNA here is from genome assembly GCA_001188425.1 of Eucidaris tribuloides. Taxonomy (NCBI): domain Eukaryota; kingdom Metazoa; phylum Echinodermata; class Echinoidea; order Cidaroida; family Cidaridae; genus Eucidaris; species Eucidaris tribuloides. Next base: position 68,405 of record JZLH01S0016058.1, on the reverse strand, counting down.
GTACTTATACTTTACACAAAGAAGAAAACATCTATATCTTTAGAGTACTTCATTATATATATTGTTTTGAACATAGGCCACCATTGAAGACTTTTCTTGCGTAACATCAGTAAGCTTACCTCACAAATCCTTTTCTGTTCATCCAGTGTCCCCTTTGGCTGCTCCTTGCGGAACTGTTCCATGGACAACCCCACGATGTACTCTCTGCATATTGTAACCAATTGTTGAGCCTGTTTGAAGAAGAGAGCAGCAAAATCTTGTATAGAATAATTTTTAGAGTGTGTGCAGGTGTCCCAGCTTTACTGGACCTGTTGACATGTTGATGCTTATTCTGTAAATCCCAATAACAAGTTCAAAATGATTTGTTTGAGTACCACCCTCTACATCCTGTTGTTCCACATTAATTAAGAATTAATATTTGGTAGAAAAAATGGAAAATACCTGAAAGACCTATATGAGGGCATGAAGAATCTCATACTGTGAAACTGCTACAGGTATGAAGAACAGTAATACCCACCATTCCATTACAAGTATTATGAATGTGCAATAGACTTGTATATTATTGTGGATATTACCAAAGAAGCATGGCTAGGGGCTTGTAGTTCAGCGATTGAAGCAAACAAGAGTTAAAGATGATGATGCTTGTTAGATGATTTATCATGACAGGTTGTATTTCCAGACAAGTTAAGTACCCAGACACTGCACGTTAGAATGGCGTTTATGCATCAGGGAACTATCGTGCAAAGTGGCAAACATAACCTGGGGATGCAGTGTCTATTTTTCTTCCCATAAAACTTGATTTTTCAGAAAATACTAATAATGATCATTTAAAAATTATGTGTTTTTTGCAACATATCCACAAAAACTTTAAAAATTAAGTGTCTGGATACTCCACTCCCTACCCTACTGTAAATTGAGAAAACAGCCTTCAACCTACCTCTGTGATCTCTTGTTTTGTGTCAACGACAAGTAAAGGCACATTCAGGAGGATGTTTCTGAACCTGTTGATGGCTTCGGGGAATTTGCCTTGTGTTGTTAGCTGGTAGGCAGCTTGTAACCTCTGGACCAGATTGGCTAGTTTGAGACCCACGGCTGGCTGGCCACCTCGGGCTCCTGCTTCACGCCTGGAAAGGATGGGAAAGCATGAGACCCAATTTTGGATAAGAATTAAGAGTTAGCAGAGAGAGGGAGGGGGAAGAAGGGGATATGACTTTTACTTTCAATTTGACTTTGTATTTCAATCATTACAATTTTCTTCACTTGTAACTTGACTTATGTGTTAAGTGACTTAAGGGTTTGGATTGAAAATTACAGCAATTACTCTCATCAACAAAACTACCTCTACCACCATCACCACAAGTAGCATCACCAAAAATAACACCAAAAAACACAGCACCACCACCATCTTTAACCACTAATACCAAAAACAAAGTGGTAGCCAAAAGGTGTCTCATCCTATTTGGGCATTTAAGTAAACATTGAGGTCCCTACAGGGATCTTCCTTCCAAGTTTGGTTACAAATGGGCTAATGGTTGCAAAGTTACCAACCCCAGGAGACACTTGCAAGTATATTTGAACATTTGACATGCATACGTGACCGACGTATGCAACCCTTGATCCCGAAATACCATCAGGCATGAGACAGAGAAATTTTTAAAAAAGAGGAAAAATTGTGGCCCCCTGGGGGAGGGTGTGGGAGGGGGGTTCCCCCTCCCACGGTCGGAAAATTTTGGAATTTCACGTATGACAACTCCCGTTTGATGCATTCTACAATCAAATTTTACTGTTTTGAAGAGGTTGTTTTGACATATTTGAACATCAAATTAAAAGTAAAGTTAATTTGTAATGATCTGCAGCTAACGTTAGAAGCAGCAGGTTTCAGCTGTGAACAATCTGAAAATATCATTGAAGTAAGCACAGGTGAACAAGTGAAGTCTTGCTGGATTAAGACAAGTTCACATATGTATCACACCAGGTACTAAAGTCCATAAAATAATTAATATTGATCAAATGAAGTATTGCTGGACTGGTAATGTAAAAACAGCTCAAGGTAAAATCACAACTCCACACTGACTGTCCACACCACTGTCGCGGCGCCCGTCACTGCAAGCTCAACTTCATACTCACTACACTACAGACATGGTGCAACCACTGCCATTCATCTTGTTGGAAACATGTCCTCATGAGGGTCATTTTCCTCCACAGTCCACATTTTTTTGTTGTTGAAGAAACTACATCTAAACAACCTCCAAATACTTGTAAAATCCATTACTATCCAACGCAGTCAAGCAGTAGCCTACGACCTTCACATTCCTTTCCGCTCCGTGTCCACCGTGTCCACCGTGGTCGCATGCAGGCACATGCCTGCATGGCCAATGCACACATATACAGACTCATTCACATTCCCAATGCACACACTGCCGATCTCTCTCGAGGTCGGCAGGATATGGTAGCCTTAAAAAGACAAAAAAAGAAGAAAACACAGATTTTTTTTTCCGTGCACTTTTTTTTTCAGAATTTCGAAATCGGCGGAAATCCGCGGATCCGCGGAGAAATCTCATGCCTGTACCATTGACATCCCTGTAAGGCATCTACCAGTCCAGTTTGGTAATGAGTCAGCTTTTGGTTAGAAGGTTACCAACCTCAGTAGAAACTTGCAGGTAAAATTTAACATTGACCTCATTTGACCTTTGACCTCCACCAGTACAACAACAACAAAAGCAAACTTGACAGAAACTTGCTACACATACCAATTTCAGTGTGGATACCCTGAGAGGGGTGGCAAGAATGGAATGGCTACGCACACAGCACCAATAACACCACCACCACCAACCATAACAACAACACCACCACCACCAACCATAACAACAACACCAATAACACCACTAACCATAACAACAACACCAATAACACCACCACCACCAACCATAACAACAACACCAATAACACCACCACCACCAACCATAACAACACCAATAACACCACCACCAACCATAACAACAACACCAATAACACCACCACCACCAACCATAACAACAACACCAATAACACCACCACCACCAACCATAACAACAACACCAATAACACCACCACCACCAACCATAACAACAACACCAATAACACCACTACCAATACCTACACCACCTTTTCCACCGCTACCATTTCCACCACCACCACCACAAAAAACAACAACAACAACATAGGCAAAATGACAGAAACTTGCTAAACCTACCAATTTCTATGTGGATACCCCGAGAGTGGTGGCAAGGATGGAATGGCTACAAATGAAGTTCTGGCTCTGGCATAGGTCTGCATGAAGATAGACTTGTACTGGGTGAAATCCACCATGCCCACTTGGTCATGTAGAAGCTATGAGGACAAAACAAATTAGACTTGATTATTCCAAATCAGTTCAAATGTCAAGTCTTTTAGCAAGAAATAAATGAAGTGAATCTTATTTTTCAGTGTATATTTTACACTAATACAAAATGAATATGTTAACAAGTGTTAAATAAGTGCTAATTATGTACAAACATGATGGTAGTACAATTAGTTCCTTCATTTTTATATAGCATAGTGACAGCCCTCACTACATCACATACAAAACTGATAGGTTTACAATGTGATATTTTCCTACAGATCTGATATTTCATCACAGACTTTGTGTGAAATGGAAAAACATGCCCATTTTCTTTGTATTTTGTAGATATATTGTTTTGAAATAAATTACTGCACAAAATTTGTTCTACAATGTATCTTCAGAAATCTTAACAACATTAAAATAAAAATTGCATTGACACAGAGAGCATACTCTTATCTGCAACTTTTAGATACAAACCTTTTCTCCAACATGCATTTGTAAACAGGGCTATTCAAAATTGACACCGTACCCCAAAAGTTGCTCAAAGTAGCATTGTTCAAAATGACTTAAAGGTTAGTGACATGATTGGGAACACTTGAAAATGCCTCAAGAACCAAATGAGTTGAAATACACACCAACTATACACTAGCAGGAGTGGATCTCCCACCTGGGAGGATTTGTCCAAAATTTGTTTACTTGAGGAGAATCAAGCATAAACATAGGAGTATCTTATTTTTTTCCGGGGACGATAAAAATAAGCCCCATAGAGAACCACACAGCAGGTTTCCGTGCTACGAGTGATGTTGACATTGTTTATTTTAGAATGAGTCAACGTTTGACTACAAGATTTTCACAGGAGAATCCTTGCATAGTGTACTTGATTCTAGAGTAGTTTCAGCCCAAGTTGAGGACTACTCCCAATCATGTCATTTACCTTTAACATGATACAAATTAATTTGCTGATGTATCAGCACCTTTTTGTAAAGAAAATTATTTTAGATACAAGCTTGAGAAGGGCATGTACATGTAGGACAGGATGAGGGGAGGGGGAGTGGGGGATGATCCTCATTTTGCTCCAATTTAATTAAATTGGGAAAACGTTTCACGACATTTGCCCCCAGGACATCTACCAAGAAAAGCATCCCCAAGGACAAGTACTCCAGGACAATTACCCCAAGACAATAGTCCTTTGGTACTCGTTTGTGTGGTTATTGTCCCAGGTGGTAATTTTCCTTGGGGGGGGGGGTAATTGTCCTAGGGGTTAATTGTCTGGGGATAGGGGAGAACTGTCCTTTAAGGGTTATTGTCATAGTGGCAATTGTCCTGAGATGGGCAAAACTGCTGTTTTTTTTGTATTCATAGAACAGATTCAAGAAACTGTGACTAACCTGTGTCGCTGTGCCAAATGACCCGGCTAGGATGTGATCCACCGGTAGTTGTGAGTTCTTGACCCAGACCTGGTTCTGGCTCATGCCTC
>JZLH01S0016058.1:53500-63542 GCA_001188425.1 Eucidaris tribuloides | reverse complement strand
ACAGTTTCTTATGTATTTCATGTTGTTTGTGAATGTTCTTATGTATTTTTTGTTTGTTCGACCTTTTGTTTTTCTATTGTTTTTTGATGAATTTGTTGGGGACACTTTTGCAATCGTAACAGCATAAAATTAATAGTCATTTTAACAGAAAAGTCAAAATAATCATTACACCTTTATGATTTCTGGCTTGAAAACACAATTCAATTGATTTGTACACGAAATATCGTTTTTGGCCATTTTGGTTGACATGATGTATAAAAAAAGTGCGCAGCGCGTAACGGTATGTCAATTTTCGCGAAAATGGTCTTCAAAGTGCGCAAGGATTAAAGTAAAAAGTCAGTGCACGCGCGGTGAAAAAATTTTGACGGCGCATGGTCGCGAGGAAATTCGTCGAGGGGGGGGTCAATATTGGACCCCCCCCCAGTTAATTATGAGGTTAAGCCAACAGGCTAACAATGACAGCAGTTTTAACCCGTTGCTACGGGAACGGATGGGCTGTACAAAGTTATAGGAATTTACAGAATCTCATAGTCAGGGTTAAAAATGTTGACTGATTAATTCCCTGATTAGTGTCTTTGGTTAGTGTTTAAAATGAGCACTGCAAAAAGATTGTATTTCAACATGGAGTATTTTAGTGTCTTAAAAGGGTGAAATCTAAGGTATCCATGTGGCCTTCTCTGACACGCTTCTTACTTTCACTCTTTCCATAGGATAGTTGTAGTGCAGGTCTGACTAATTTATACTCAGCGAATAATTTGTTTATCCCTATGTGATACCATGCAGTGGAAGCATACATTCGAACTATGAAATGTAGGGCGTTAATTTGTCATGTTAAGCACTATTATGTAGCCCGTATCAGAGTTGACATTTTTTTTAAATCTTGGAGTTCCAATTGTAGCCTTCATATCTTAGACTTTTCGCAGAAGTCGTCGCATATCATCGTATTAGGACAAAGTTTCCTTCTTAACCCTATTTTAAATGGCTATTTAGACCAGGTTTTTACTGGGGGCGGTTCAATTTGAACCCCCCCCCTTCAGATCTGTCGGAAAATTTGAATGCGCATGAGCGGATGTAACTACTCGACTGCTATAGTCTAAAATTTTCAAAAAAATTATTTTTTTCGATTTTTTAAGTAATTAATTCATCATAAGTGCCATGAAATTATGTTTTCGCATATAACTCATTTATAATAGCTGAGACATACTAATTTTTTGGTGAAAATTCATTTGACATTTCTCACAGATTATCTACAAAAAATTTGCCAATTGGAATTAATTTCTTAGCTATTTTATATGTTTTGTGAATTTCTTATGTATTTCTTGTTTTTTGACTTTGTTTCTATGTTTTTTCGTAATGAAATTTGTTGGGACACTTTTGCAATCATAAACAGCATTAAAATTATTCATTTAAAACAGTAAAAGCCAAAAATAATCATACTATTTATGTTTTGGCTGAAAACACAATGTTCCAGTGATTTTGTAATAATAATCATGTTTTTGAGCGATTTTGGCGGCGTTGACATCATGTATAAAAAGTGGCAGCGTCGTAACGGTATGTTCGATTTTTCCGAAAACGGTCTCAAAAGATGCGGCAAGACTTGAAGTAAAAGTCAGCAGCCGACGCGATCAAAAATTTTGTGCAGCGGCATGGTCAGCGAATTTTGTTGAGGAGGGGTCAAATTGACACCCCCCCCCCAGTAAAATGTGAGCTAGCATTAATCCTCCTATGCTCCAAGTGTCTTGATAAGGTCTAAAAATAAAGTCCTGAAAAAATTTATTTCAAAATGTTATTTAGTGCTTTATAAAAAAGTGAATCGTAAGTTGACCGGATTCACCTGCTCAATTTCTCCATAGACTTACCGTGGCGATACAAGGACTATTTTTTATTCGCCCCGAGCTATATTATTTATTCATTCATATTGCCAGGCGAACAGCCCATGAAATTTCCAATTTTGTTTCTAGAGGTGTTATTGTCCATTCAAACACTACTATGTAGCTCAGATAGCAAAGTTTCACAATTTTTTAAATTGAAGCTCCCAGTGTTTAGCCTAGTCACTTTATTAAGGCAGTGCGCATCTCATTTGCAAATCCACAGATCTTAGGAAAAGTAAGCCATGCTTAGGCTATTGATGAAAGGCATGTCTGTGAAATTTGGGGGTCGTTATTTCTCTGAATTTGAAAAATTGCAAGAAAAACAATGCTGTTTGTGTACGTTATATGGTAGGAAGTTTTTTTTTGCTGCGAGCGCGAGAAAAAAAATCAAATCAGAGTCTAACGGTCACTGTAATTTCACTAAAACTGAGTTTCTAGCTCCTATATTTCGCTAAAGGTTCCCAGATGGCATTTTCTTCCATACGCCATGGTATTTGCACAATGTCAATTTTTAGGCATGCAAAAGAGATCCACTGCCTTTAGGTCATCATGGTAAAGAGAAAGTTACAGAAGGACGAACGGCCACACAGAGGCATGCATGCACGGAATGGACAATAAATGAGTGTGATCAGTTAATGTCACGGACGGACACTTTCTAAAAATGACCATTACTGAAAGCCTCAGGAAAAAATGACAACCTATGAAGGGTTGCTGTATGATTTATTGTAGAGGCTATCAGTAGATGTACTGAATAATGCTGAAACTTTCCTCAGGCTTTCAATAATGGTCATTTTTGAAAATGTCCGTCCGTGACATTAACTGATCACACTCAAATACAAACAAACTGTGTGGCATTTGTAAGTACAAAAGAACATTTTGTTGAATTTGACAGTTCATTTTTGCTTTACCTCATTAGTACATGAAGAAGATTAAAATCAAAGCAATCAGAATTGTATCTTACCAAATCAGGTGGTAACTCAAGATCATCATCATCAATATCCCAGGCTCCTCCTTCTCCCTCTCCTTCATCGTCATCTCCAAACCCTTCCATGGCTTCTCCAAACTCGTCACCACCTGGATCACAATTAATGGAAAGGAAATGCATATTGATAAAGAATTCAATGTGGATTGCTTTACAGTCATCTTTTGCGATTGTAGTGGTTTAGTGTCTTCAACCCTCATCAAATCAATATCATATCATTATCATCCTAATTCATTATAATCATGATCATCATTGTGATCATTATCATTATCATCATACTCATCATCCCCACCATAACCATCATCGTATTCATGACCATCTACCAGATTAGCCATTATCATCTTTGCATTTACTTCATCATCCCTACCCCGTGACTCTATAATTATCAAATCATCATCATCATCATCATCATCATCACTACCATCAACAACACATCAACAACATCATCATCATCATCATCATCATCATCAGCATTGTCATCATCATCACCATTACCAACCCATTTATCATAATTCTGACCATCATCATTATCATCATCATCCAATTCATTATAATCATAATCAATGTCACGATTATTGAAATTGCATAGCGGGGGGGTAATTTGGCCCCCCTTCAGATCTTGGCCGCGGATATCGCGCGATCGCTGCGAAAATTTGCACGTGCATAGAGCCGGATATAATCTCCAAGACTGTATACTTAGATTTTTGAAAAATAATCATCTTCTATTTTTTAAGTAATTAATTATGCAAATTTATGTATAATATCATATTTTTGCCTATAACTCACTTTAAACAGCTCACAGAATGCTAATTTTTGGTGATAATATTGACATTTCTGACATTTTTGACATTTCTAACAATTATCTATCAAAAAAATTGCAAAATCAGAATTAATTTCTTATGTATTTTATTGTTTCATGAATTTATGTATTTCTTTGTTTTTTCGACCTTTTGTTTTTTATTGTTTTTTTGATGAAATTTGTCGGGAACACTTTTGCGATCATAAACAGCATAAAATTAGTAAATTTCAATCAGTAAAAGTAAAAATAATCACACATTTATGAATTTGGGCTTAAAACACAAATTGCATTGAAATAACACACGATTTCACGTTTTTGAGCGATTTTTGGATTGTATGAAAAGTTGCGTAACTTCGGAACCGCGTACCCGGACGTCACGAATTTGGTCTAAAAAGATGCGCAAGACTTGAAAGTAAGTCAGTGAGCGACGCGGTCAAAAAATTTCGCGCCGCGGAATGGTCGCGAACTTTGTCGAGGGGGGGGGGGCTATTTTAACCCCCCCTTAATGTTGTCACAATTATAGTCCCACATTATAATACAAATAATACAAATATTCTTTGATCTGAACACCAATCATATGTGAAATTCTGATGAAAGACTTTCCATCATTAACTAGTACTCTAGTTTTTGCTTAGCTCCTATAATTCCATCTTTCCTTGAAGAACAGAAATGTGCCAAATACAGTGTTACACACAACACATTAATGGTATTGTAGTAACAAGGCTGTAGGCAGGGGAAGGTGTTAATATCTGCAAACGGGAAGCCAAGGAAATGACGACAAATACGTCAATCTTGGAGCAAGTTTGCATTCAAGTTTACATTTGAAGTGAATTAGTCCCACATTATAATACAAATGTGATATACTTTGACCTAGAAAACAATGAAATGGAATTCTGATGAAAGATTTTCCATTATCAACCACAAATGACTACTCAATCCCTCTCTAACTTCATCACCACTACCTCCTGACTCAGCAACCATTTCATCATCAGCATTATTGTTGCTGTTATTACCACATCCTCATCACCAATTCAACATCATATTCATCCTAATCATCATCATCATCATCATCATCATCATCATCATCATCATCATCACCATCACCATCATCTTCACCATGACCATGACCACCACCACCACCACCATCACCATCATCATCATCATCATCACCATCACCATCATCTTCACCATGACCATGACCACCACCACCACCACCATCACCATCACCATCATCACCCTCACCATCACCATCACCATCATCACTACCACCACCACCATCATCATCACAATCACCATCATCCACAAGATCAAGATGAGCCTCCTTACCTTCCAGCACCAGTTCTGCATCATCACCCCAATCTCCACCTGCATCCCCTTCATTGATGCCTGCATCTGCCACCATCGCAGTCGTGGCCCCCTTCCCCCTACTCATGGCTCCCTCAAAGAATCCCTTGGTAACGGTCAGTAGTGGCCAGTTCTCCTCCGACTGGGCAATAGGTGGGGGTGGTTGCAGAAGCTCGGCGTTGGGGGAGACTTCTGGAATCTTCTCCTCAGGGTCAAAGAGTTCCGTGAGGGACTCTGCCTCTTCCTCCAGACCATGTGTTTTGGCAGTCAGGTAAGCCAGAGATTCTGATAATGGAGAACACATAATGATTTTATGGGTTAGGTTTTTGTGACATTAATACAGATATATGTCGATTTGGTAAAGATATCTTATTTATTTATTTAGTTATTTGTTTGTTTAGTTATTCACTAAATCATTCAATTTACTTATTCACCTATATTTATGTAATTGCATATTTATTCTCTTATCAATCACTTATTTATTTTTGTACTACATTTCAATTAACATACTTCCTCAGAACTTTTAATACACGTCTTTCTTTTAAGGGCCAATGAAATTCCCATATTTCTCCCCAATTTGAGTGACTTCTCTCAAATTCCCTGACTTGATTCAGACAAAACTTATATTCAAGGATTTCCCTGATTTATATGAAATGTGGTAATCCTTATCAAGAACAAATTATGGCTAACTCACTCTGTCCACAATTCCTGAGGATCTTGACTCTCTCAGCCACGTCACCAAGGTACAGGGCACACTGGTACTGACCGCTGGTGTCCTTGCGGATTTCAGCTGTATGGCAGAATGAAAACAAAATATGTAATATTCAAAGGCATAAATACATTCCAAGTAGGGCAATTCCATAAAATATGTACGTCCGACCCCCTATATGTGGGATCTTCCGGAAATGATTTCTTTGATTTCTTGTTCTTAAAGGGTTATAATGCTCTTAAATTATCATGGCTTGAGCAGGTTGTGCAAGTGAAGCATTTAAACATGGAGAAAAATGGGGGGTTGGACGTACAAAAGTTGATTATTTTATGGAACTGCCCAGTAGTTGTAGGGGTTGGGCTCAGGGTAAAAAGCAGAATCACGATCAGGACCAAAGATTTCTCACATGAACACATACTGTGTCCCTCACATTTGCACTTATGGTTACACAATCCTCATACAAATGGTTGCAGAATTTTGACACAAAAAATAGAGATATCACTGAAGGTGATTAATACCTTCGACCCATTACATTCCTGACTTATTGCCATATCATGCTGTTACCACGGCAACACACTTTCTTCACTCCAACACCACCCGCCCAACCATACGCTGATTCCTATATACTCTCTTCAATCTTCATTTGGTGGGGATATAATAATGGTTTACTTCCAGTGACATTCAATTTAAAATTGATTGCCTTTCATGCAAAAATTCTGACATTGACACTATCACTATGTATTACCTCCTCCATAAATACAAATTTTTCAGAAGACTCCTATTATGCCATCTTTCCTTGAAGAACAGAAATGTGCCAAATACCATGTTACATACAACACATTAATGGTATTGTGGTAACAAGGCTGTAGGCAGGGGAAGATGTTAATATCTGCAAACGGGAAGCCAAGGAAATGACGACAAAGATGTCAATCTTGGAGCAAGTTTGCAACAATGTGGTAATATTACTGGTAAATTATTGCTGATAGACCTAAGAAGGAAAGGCATTTTGTGCCCACATGGAATGTGAAAAGATCACCAGAGACTTTTACACACATTGTGAATCTATCAAACATGTGCCACAACATGGAATTAAGAACAAGTTGTCCACTGAAATATGTTTTCTTCCTTTTTTCCTTTCTTTCATTCACTCATTCATTCTTTCTTTCTTCCCAAATTATACACATTTTCATTCAGTTACATTTTGATGTATTCGTTTAGAGGGTAGTTATCTAGAGAGTAGTTGTCGTAGAACCACACTGATTTAAAACTAAATATGAGGCCCTGCAACAGCCTCACAAAATCTGAGGCCCTGCAACCAGCATTAATACTACTACAACTACAACTACAACTACTACTACTACTACTACTTCTACTACAACTAATGACTACTACTACTACTACTAAAGTCTACATACTACTATTACTACTAAAACTACAACTACTACTATGACTACTACGACTACTGCTACTACTACCACTACTACTAAAGTCTACATACTACTATTACTACTAAAACTACAACTACTACTATGACTACTACGACTACTGCTACTACTACCACTACTACTACTGTCACTACCACTACTTCTACTGTCACTACCACTAGTCCACTACTACTACTACCACCACCACCACCACTACTACTACTACTACCACCACCACCACCACCACCACCACCACCACTACTACTACTACATATGATATCTACTGTGCCATTTTACAAGAAAAATGGCAGTGGACTCTCCATCACTCACCAATCTTCATCATCTTCCTGAGTTTCTCCAGGTTTCCGGTGATGAGGTACAAGAAGGATAACTTGTCAAAGTTCTTGGTCCTCTGATACGCCATCTCCACCACCTGGTGGTTGCCCTGGAGAAGGGCTGCCTCTCCCAGCTTCTCCCAGCAGCTCTTGTCATCCAAGGCCCTAGCAGCCTCTAGAGCAACCTGCAAAGGAGCAAGGAAACACAGGTTAACCCACATATGCTCAACTGTGGATAACTTGTAATAATTTTTTTTTTCAATGAAGCCCTCTTTATTTTTAAACTAAGAACTGCTGATCTGAAAGTTTAACAAACATACCAGGAAAGTGACCAGCAGGATTCAAACCTGTGATCTACTGCTCTCTGAGACGCATCACTACCGACACGGTATCACTGGTTGTTGGCAGTGACACAAAATAATTTGAACAAATACCCAGGCTCTGAATTATGCCATTGTTCAGGCGCAGCGCAGCACTACAATTATCGCAGGTTTTATCATTGACGAACGCACTTCATTTGCATAAAATCAACAAGTGTGTACGGACCGATGCGAAAAAAGGTAAACAAATTTCGAAGCTAAAATCTTCTTTGAAACACATGTAAAGAAAGTGGGAGTATGATAGATTTCTGATAAAAAAATGTGCATGAACAGACTATTGGAGGATTTTAAAATGTGAAATTTTACGAAAGAATTTACCTTCAAAACGGAAAAAGTAGCACAAGAAACTATTGTAAAATTCACCCATTTAATCTGCCATTGTAGAAATGCGAATACCATGAACAGAAAGGAAATTTATGTACCTACGTCGGCTGAAATGTCATTTTACAGCATTACCATCCGCTCCCATGTCAAACAATTTCGTATCTCAATGTCTCTATGTCCTTGGTAAAAATTAAAACTACGCGAAATAGCTTCAGTCCCACTCATTGCTTTTCGTGTATTTCCTCCCGGCTCGCCGCGGTGTGTATATCTATGGAGGTCTGTGTGTGTGCGGTGCAGGGTGTTGTTTGCAATGAATGTTGTGCGACTGTACTGTGTACCATGTGCAGAACTCACTCGACTCAAGTCAGTACCAGTGCGCGCGAGCAAGAAAATAATCTGCGCATGCGTGCAGCCTGAATAACCGAGTTCGCTGGCCAAAATTTTCTATATTGAGTCGCATAGAGAATACACAATTTCTCAAAATCTACTGGCTTGACCCAGCTTAAACTTTCCCTATAGATGAATGGAACCTTCCTCATTATGGTAATGAAGTCAGTGTGTGGCCTCGTGGTCGTCCGTCATTGTGTCAAACAAAAACAGACAGCCTGTTTTTGTAGAGTTGTATTTAAAAACATGTTTATATCTCAAGTTCAAATTTCATAATTTTGGTATTGATATCAAGTTCATGGAAGTCTTAGATGGCCTGGGAAGTTTCACTTCATAACTCGCTGGCAAAACGACGCAATGAGAAGGTAAAGATTTTGACTCTTTCTGACCTCGTGTGCGGACCTCCTTAGAAGTTCGTTGGAAATTCAAAATAAACAGGGCGATAATGATATGCAAATTGGAGTGTTACGCTGCGCCTGTGTTATATTAAGAAGTCCCAGATGGGCAATGATTATTAAATGATATGAAAGGTGAAGACATTTTCTAGAAAGGTGAAAAAAGAACTATTACAGTTCTCTTCACCTCTCTGAATAATCTCTTTCATTTATGGTAAAATTCTTGGTGCTGTTTAATGCTGCATATGCCAAACAAACAAACAAACAAACAAACAAACAACCAACCAAACAGGAAATATGAAGACAATGCCCATTGGCTTACCTCAATGTTACCACATTCCAGGGCAAGGGCAAATCTGGTCTTCTCGTCCTTGACAAAGTGAAGCGCAACCTCTGGGTATCCCTTCTTCTGGAGGTAGGCTATGATGGACTGACCCACCAGCTTGGCCGTCCGCACCATGTGCAGTACCTCATCGTACTTGCGATGGATCAGAGCCAGCTTGAAGCGGAACTCCGTCGGGTCGATGTTGAGCACGCGAGGGCGACATTCACGGTCCAGGCAGTAGACGTTCTGGCCCTTGACGCGGGTGATGTAGATTGGTACATCGAGGGTGCGGATGATACCGTGATCACTGCAAGGAGCGAATACAATCCGAATATTATAGGTACTGCCCCTTTAACTCTTTAAATTGTGAAAGACATTTAAACAGTGTCACAATGAGCAAATTTAGGAGTGAAGTGTCAACTTCAAAACGGCTGTATTTGTCTACACATGCACGATGGACGGAAGTTTGCATAAAAAAGTTATGGATAAAAGTAACCCTTTCTAACTATATCTAGGTTTACAGTAGGGGTGGGCGTTCGGGGGGGGGGTGGTTACTCCGTGCCCAAAAGCTATTATGGCTGACAGGAAATATTACTAACATAGTGTGGATGTTGGAGATACTCTGGGAAGGGAGCAAAAATACAAGTTTGCCACTTTGAAATTATTTATTGGATGACTACCCCCTTTCCCTTCCTCCCACTGCCTCCCACTTCCAGCCCGTATGATAGTATTGTAATATTATCAACAGTTTGGGGCAAGCCCATGTT
>JZLH01S0016058.1:5142-19686 GCA_001188425.1 Eucidaris tribuloides | reverse complement strand
AAAGTTTTTAATTGCACTGGGATTCCAAAATTCCAGATTTTGGTGACATGATATTTTATGGATTGATTTTGAGAGAGGGCTGTTCAGAAAAAATGGTGTGCAGATTTGACTGTTATCGTGTGTATTTTGAATGAATTTTAGAGTTGGTTTACAGTAAGTAGCAAAAGCGGATGGAGTATATTGTGGTTATGTTTGTACATAAAAAGTCCAGTCTTGAAGGCGATTGCAGATTAGTTTCAGTTGAAGTAAGACGCAAGCTATATTCATCAGTGTGTGCACGTATCGGGCACGTATGGCCTAAAAAATTGTTATGTTGCCCTCCAGTGGGAAATTTTAAAAATTGGGTCGGTCGCTTTTTTTTTTTTACCACAGCAAAAGCCGGATGTATCCAATGCACATGTATTGTGCAAGTATATGTAGGATAGGAAACTGTGCAAGAGTATAGTTCCCCAATATTTTTTATGGGTCTTTTAAATGGGCAAAAAAATACATGTAAAAGTGTTGTTTAAAGTCACTGTATAGGAATTTTGGTAAATTCTTCACTCAAATCTGACATTTTCTCCTGAAAATGGCGAGTTTGTATATTTTGGGTCTGCTAAAAAAAAACATCGCGACCATGATTTTTCCCATTTTACGGTCGGTCGCTGGAGGGCAACATTTTTTAGGCCTAAGGAGGACCCGGTAAACTAGGATTTCTTATTTTTGGCAGTACCACTAGTGATGGAAAGCAATTATTGCCCGCCCCCATATCAAATCACAATAAGTGTGATGGGATTGTATCAATGTATTGTAAAGTTTATGTAAAGCATAAAGTGGCGACTTTATGCTTTACATTAACTTGTACATAAGTTTCACTGTGCGGGCAAGTCATACAATTTTTTAGGCCATACGCTGCCCGATACGTTGCACACACTGATGAATATAGCTGGTCGTCTTTACTTCACTGAAAACCTCTGCAATCGCCTTTCAAGACTGGACTTTTTATGTACAAACATAACCACAATATATCATCCCGCTTTGCTACTTATGGTAAAACCAACTCTAAAATTCATTCAAAAATACACACAGATAACGTCAATCTGCCACACATTTTTTCTGAACAGCCCTCTCTCAAATCATTACATAAAATATCATGCTTCACCAAAATCTTGGAATTTTGGGAATCTCAGTGCAATTAAAAACATTGTGTACATAAAATTCAAAATTAACTTGCGGTTTATATCTTGCCGGTATATCCTTAAATTTATCCTTGTGTATTTCAGTACTGCTGTTTTTATTGATCATTTTATTATTCACAATAATTGTTTCATTTTTTCTTTGCTTTGTTTTTGGGTGTTTCTTTTCTTTGTTTTATGTGAGTAACAATATGCATATTATGTTTGACATTTCTATTATAGATTTTATAATGATCTGTTATTATTATTTTTACTTGTTTTAGGGTGTACTCTTTACATCGAGCTCTAGCAGCTTTTGATAGTATTCCTGACTGAGTTTTATATTTGCTACTTTATTTTTATGTGCAAGTTTCTGAATAAAATGTGAACTGAGCTGAATTTGAATCAACGTCGGTACAGATTACAATATACTAAATGTCCGCGACAAGTTGGCGGTAACATGGGTTTATGAAAAACGTACAAAGATGATTGTAACGTTACTGTTTACTGCCTATACTACTTCTACTATACTTCTACTACTACTACTTCTGACTACTATACTACTACTACTTACTACTAATCTACTACTACTACAAACTACTACCCACTATTAATAAAAAACATCTGTAATAATAAATACTGTGATAAAAAATGAATTCTCCGAAACCTGGGGGGGGGGGGTCTCTGTGGTTGTAATTGTTCATGGTCATTCGCACTTGCGGAGCTGAGCGGATGAGTACATTTATGCTACATTGTAGCTTTTTGAAGCGTGTAGACTTCAAGTTATGGTGACAATTCCCCAGGCTGTATATATTACTTGTTGCGTATGTCGGGCAAGCCTCGAGACACGCAAGCTTAAATGTTGCGTAGACACCTTTGATGAAAAGGTTATATCTAATACATGTCTCGAATGTGATTGTGGAGAAGATATCCATGGGCAAATTTGAATACCAGTGATCCTTTTAAATGCACTCATGTGCTACAAGATACCAGAATCGGAGGTATGTCTCTTTCGATGCTTATTTGGGTTTTGATATGCAAATGACTTTAAATTTAAAACTGCACCCGAACTGGGGGGGGGGGGGATTGCCAGTGTTATCCTCACTACGTTTGAGTCTGACTGAGATGATAGACTTGATGCTACCATTTGGCGCATTTTAGTACGTGACGTATAATCTGAGAGATTTTAATGACCTAGCTTCGGAGTATGCCTTTATCTAACGTGTAAACGTGCGTTGTTATCTGAGGAATTATTACATCCTTTATATGTTAATTTTTTTTATGGGCTCGGATAGGTTTTCGGACACCTTTGTTTGAAATGTATTCTATCAGGATGCCTGTTACTGAAATTTTGATTTGCATTTGCTTTTATTACCAAATCACGATAAAGCATTTATAATTACAATAACACATATTGGAATCATTATCAGTGATTATATGTAGTGACTAATACAGTCAATACAGTACTACCATTTCATTATATCTGTAGTAATATTGGAAATGGGGGTAGTTACAATAGCACAGCGCTTTGAACATTTTCCCTCAAACAATGAATACGTAGTCGTGTAGATTAAATCGTATTATACTATTTTAGCATTTCTGTGTCTTCATATCGTCTGTCTCGGTTGTCCCCATTCCTTCCTAATCAATAATTTTTTCCCAAATTTTAAGTATCCCCACTCAGCCGGAGTGATATAATAATAAATAAATAAATAAAAGTCTGTATGAGGGTTTTATTTCATTTTCTTTTTTTAGGGCTATTGTACTGAGTGCAGGGGATATTCTTTAAGAAATAGTTATAAAGAGATTTAAAACTTTGTGTGATGTGTTTTTTATTTCAACAGGTCAGAATGTCAAATGTCTGCGACCGTATGTGTTTTATTACTCTTCGAGCATTTGTTGTTTTGGACTTGAAAATTTCAGAGTTATGGGTGTTATAAGATGAATTGTTTTTATTTGTTGGGAAATACATGTATAGTAGAGAAGTATCGGTGGTACTTGACTATTTAGATAGTCTAAATAACATTGTTTTAAAGTGGGCTTCAATAAAAGTTCGTTTTGACAAATTCAAAGGCATTAATTTGTTTGTATTGACCATTCGGAGGTTTGGGGAGTTCATATTTAAAGTAATTTTAATACAGATTGTAAGTCAACGTGGACATAGGCATTATTGTATCATTAGCAAAGAATGTGAATTTAATTTTGTCGAAATCATTTATATCGGAGAACGAAAAAGTATATGGTCTCATGATAGAATCCATGGGGGTACTCATGCGTGGTTCAGCATTTGCTGATTTACGCCATGAAGTTCACTGCCAATTGTTTTCTTATTTGACAAGTTAACTGTGACCATGACAATGGTTGAACAGTCTATAGTGCGTTAATTTTATGCAAATAATAGGTTACAATTATTACGTTATCCTTATAGGTTTAAAGGCGTTTCCTCTACCCATATTTAGGCTAAATAGCTTACAATTATAGGTATTTAAAGGGTTTCTCTCACCCCAATTTTGGGCTAATAGCTTAGATTATCTTAGGTTTAAGGCGTTTCTCTTCTACTCCCAATTTAGCGGTAATAGTTTTCACAAATTATGGTTTAATGGCGTTTCCTTCAACCCCAATTTGTAATAGCTTACAATTAGGTTAGGGCGTATTATCCTGCTCACCCCAATTTAGGCTAATAGCTAAATTATAGGTTTAGGGCGTTTCCCATTAGTCTAATTTCAGTAGGATAACAATAAAGAACGATAGAAGTTAGAGTTATCCGTTAAAATGTGTTAATTGGACTTTCCGAGAGTTATATAAGTATGCGACGATGGCCATATCCTGTCAGTAGCCAGGCATTCCTGCGCTAAGGAAGACAGACTCCGAGGAGTGACTGAACAACAACGCTGGACTAGGACTTCTACTTCTGTTGGCTGCACCTGGTTCCATCTGAGCCGACACCAACTAATACTCCAGAGCCGCTACCGTGCCCCGCCCGCTTTTGTGTTAAGGACAAACACGAACAACAACCAACAACCACAACACACAAACTGGTGGACCAGCATAACCCAGGCCGGCGTCTATAGCGCCGCTCAGTCGCCCTCCGGCTCTGCCATCGGGTGATCGAAGCCAGCAAGACAGGCGGGTCTAAAGCCGCCGCAGTCGCCCTCCTGGGCTCTGCTCGGTGTGGATCGACCCAGCAAACCCAGCGGCCGTGGATCCCAGCAAACCCAGGCCGGGTCTAAGCCTCGCGTCGCCTCCGGCTTCTGCTCGGTGGATCGACCCAGCAACCCACAGGGCCGGCTACTGTCCTAAGCCCCCGCAGTCGCCCTCCGGGCTTGCGCTTCGGGTGGATCGGGCCAGCCCAAATTAACCCAGCCGGGTCTAAGCCCCGCTCGCAGTCGCCGCTCGGGCTGCTGCTCGGGTGTGTCCGAGCCAGCAAACCAGGCCGAGGGTTCCTTAAGCCGCCAGTCGCCTCCGGTCGCTGCTTGCTCGGGGGATCGACCCAGCAAACCATGCCGGGTGCCTTAGCCCCCCGCATTCGCCCTCCGGGCTCTGCTCGGCGTGGATCGACCAGCCAACCATCGCCGGGGTCCTAGCGCCCCGCAGTCGCCCTCCGCGCTGCTGCTCGGTTTGTGGATCGACCAGCCAAACCAGGCCGGGTCCTAAGCCCCGCAGTCGGCCGTCGGGCTCTGCTGGTGGGATCGCCCAGCTAAACCCAGGCGGGTCCATAAGCCCCGCAGTCGCCCTCCGGGCTGCTTGCATCGGCGTGGATCGAGTCCAGGCAAGCCGCAGGTCGGTCCTAAGCCCCGGCAGTCGCCCTGCGGGCTCTGGCTCGGGTGGATTCGAGCCAGCAAACCCAGGCCGGAGTCCGTAAGCCCCCGCAGTCGCCTGCCGGGCTGCTTGCTCGGGTGGTGACCAGCAAGACCAGGGGTCCTAGCCCCCGGCAGTTCGCGCTGCGCGGGCTCTGCGTCAGATTGGATTCGATTGCCCAGCAAACCCAGGCGGCGTCCTAACCCCCGCAGTCGCCTCCGGGCTCTGCGGTCGGTGCGATGACCCAGCAACCCAGTGCGGCGCGGGTCCTAAGCCCGCGCAGTCGGCCCTCGGGCTTGCCGGTGGAGTCCGACCCAAGAGCAGGGCCGGGTCCTAGCGCCCGCAGTCGCCCTCTCGGTCTGCTCGTGGTGATCGGACCCAAGCAACCCAGGCGGGTCCTAAGCCCGCAGTCGCCTCCTGGGCTCTGCTCGGTGGATCGAGCCGAGCCAAACCCCAGGGCGCGGGGGTCGCTAAGGCCCCGCTAGTCGCCCTCATGATTTGTGTGGAGCGGTCGAGTGCCATCCAAGGTGGCGCCATGTGAATCGCTGTGATGAAAATATAAAATTGTGCAATTGTGGTTGAATGTATAGTTGTGCGGCAGATTAGTCGTGGATCAGTTAAGAAACGCCGCTCAGGTATCTATGAATTCGGTGACCCCTTAGGCGCTGAGGCTATGCTCCTTGCGTCGAGTTGATGCGAAGTGTTACTTTTCGTTGCAGTATTAGTATTTTTTGAGTTGCAAAACTTGTGATTTTTGTTCAAATGCCCTCAAATGCCCTTTTTGTTGACACTTATGTGCACACTTCGGCGGGTGGAGAGAGATAGGATAGGGGGAGAGATACGGCTTTTTACAGAGCGGCGAGGATTTAGACTTATTATTTCATATAGATTGCCACCTCTTATATAAAGAGGTTGCGATGCAGTGCTCTGGCGGCTCGCTTCGCGGTGTATAACATAGTGGCGCATTATAAATTTCTCGATACAAATTTACGCGCTCGACGAGAAATAGTGAACGGCGATACCGTAGTGGGAGAGCGAGCATTACATACAAATTTCGGGATGTCCGGCAGGGTGACCGCGTCAAGGCCATTTACAATCAATGAGGAGGAAATGCAAATCATGCAGCATGCATGTGTTTTGCCGAAAAAGCTTTGGAATGTTTGGAGATAATTATTAAAGTGTGGGCACAATCGGTCAAGTGTGCAAGACCCCTGATGTGTTTCTGAATATTTTCAAAATTTATGGGTGTGGCTGCCCCCTTCCCCTGCTTTCGATTTGTTTTTGTACGGGGGGGGCCGATGACAGTTTGGAGATAATGTGTATTTTGATGCTGTTATTTCAAAACTAGATACAAGTAGGAGTACGCAAGTTATGCAATTTTACCTAAAACAACAAGCAACAGACAACAACAACAACGAGAGGATTTAAACGGGCCGCTACTCACCGCCCACGACGCGACGTCGGCGACAAGGAAGATACGTTTTATTTGCCAGTTTATAGCGATTCACGACTCCCTGCCTAAGCTGGTTTAATGGAATGTTAAGGGGCTTTCATAAGACAATAATGTGAAAGCACGAGCGCTGGTTCAGTTCTTTTTGATCTTCCGGCCGACTTGAGGTATAACTCTTTGGTTTCCTTGAAATAACGACAGGTGGAAATTTGCCGAAAACATGTGATATTTTGTCGGGAGTCAGGGCGGAGTGAGTCGTAATGAGTTCTATAGAGGTTGAGCTTATTTTGAACTTCGTATAAACATATTGTTTTTCTGAAGATGAACAGTCCGACAATAATGAAAAACACGACCACTGTCAAACTTTTGGACACTTCGTATTAGATATTGAATTTGTGCATTATTGAATTGCTGGATAGGGCAGCGCTCAGTTTAAAACACGGGTATTTGGGGGCAGGGGGCGCGGGACCCCTGGACGATCAGCTGCAGTGATCGTGGAGCGGCTTTTGTGTACTATTGTTTCGATAAGTTTAACATTCCGCAACAGTGACATGTGCTCAAAAACCTACAATTATTAAAATAATTTACATTCTTGGGTAAGAAAAAATGGACCCTACACATATTTTTGGGCAGGAGGGGGGCGGGGCGTACAAACGCACTTTCACACGCCCTTCCCAAGCTACGGGCTGTTATTCAAGCTGAACTTGTTATTTGTGATTTTTTGTAAGGAAAAAAACTGCGTATGTGACCATTGGCCTGCCTTTTTGGGTCACGTACCTGCTGCGTCTGTAGTATGTTGTTAAGGGCGCCACTTCAATGATGTCTTGGGAATGAATATCGCCGTGTTGGCTAGAGTGGGTTTGATATAGAGCGTTCATGTCGGCGTTTTTTATGGGTTTTGCCATGCCACCGCGGTGTGTCTTGCGAAATCGCGAAAATAGACGGTTAAAGTGAGTTTTGGAAAAACGCAAAATGTTACGCCAGGTAAGAGCCCTTCGTTATTCACGATTTGCTTCACGATACTGAATAAAGTTGTTTAAAAGTCATTTGAGGCGCTATTGGAATTTTGACTTCATGAAAAAGCCCTATTGCAAAAGCAAATGCTATAGGCCTATCATTACAATCATTATACATAAAGCAACTAATTTTGCATTTCTAGAAGATAAAATTACAGCTGTCTTTAAAGTGTATTAATAATCAACAAGATACAATTATAAAACAAGCAAAATAATACCAATCTTTCAAAATTTCAATAACTTATGTATAATCAATCAATTTAAAGGACCGCTCGTAACATATTGTTTTCCAAACAATCTGAGTACACGATTTTTCATAGCTACCAGTGTCTCTGATAAGAGTCTGTAAAAGTGAGCCTGAAAAAATGCCTATTTAAAACTCAACTGATGTAGGCCTATGGTATGCTTTTAAAAGGTGAAAATAATTGAACGACCATTTCCAGTTTGCCCTGCGGGATGCTGTAGGATTTTCGTGTCACAGACAATAATTCATCACAAGTATGCTAATTTTCTATCCAGTTCCATAATTTTGCTAGTGACAGTCCACGAGTGTCTCAATCCAGGCGCGCTAGGGTGAATGGTTTGCGTTGGCGTACGGTACGGTGGTCAATGTATCCAAAAGCTCAAGGTTCACCCCACATCAAAGTTGGTTTTGATTAAAGCCAGAACAATGAGAGAAACATATTAAATGAAAGTTTGGCGAAAACTCACAAAAATAAGAGTCTATGAGGTTTATAATGTTTTAGAATTTGATGACGTCACATGCGACAGCAGCTACTCAATATTGCCTTGTATATAAATTCCATAAATTGCCATTTTTATACTGTTAATGATAACTGAATGTTGTTGTTTCTATGGAAGCAATGTGTGAAATAGTGATTTCAGATATATATATTGATGACCACGGTTAAAATCATTTTCAAATTTTCTGAGAAAACGCGCACTTTTATGAAATTTATATCCACATGGACATAATAGTATGGGCGTGCTGCTCGCATGTGACGTCACAAAATTTAAATTCCATAACTCTGGAATAGATTCTTTGGTGGATTTTCGCCAAACTTTCATTAATATGTTTCTCTCTCTTGTTTGTGTTTTATTAAAACCCAACTGATGTCAGGGTAACCTGCCTTAAGTCTATCATGTGAGTAATAAAGAAAAAGACCTCCACTGTAATTTGGAATGCATTGTTCTGCTTACACCGTTCCTGTTTTTGTTGTATCTTTGTTTTGTGTTGTATCATTTGTTTGTTTGCTTTTCGGTTGGCCCATGCGCCGCAATACGTTTATTTCTGAAGATCGTCATGCAATTATTCTACTGTAACGGTAGACGTTTTTTAGTGATAACATTCCATTTTAAAAACATAATTAAAATAATAGACGGGCCCAGATGATTCTCCAAGTGTATACTCACTAATAAGAGGCCCAATAGAGGCAGTTATTCGAGAAGGGCTGCTAGCTTAATTACCCAGCATTTTTCCTAGCCAAATCTGAGCCTCCACGTGAAGGCATTTGTTACATCAAGAAACGGTCTAGACCTACATGCACACGACTAATACTTTCTGGCCGTGTGCGAGTGACGTTTGCCGTGGGCCATTTCACTTTGCATGCTAAAAACGATCTACTGTTATGTACTGTACGGACTGTACCTGTGATGTGGGAGTAGTTCATGATGTCGCTGAGCTGATTTCTCACTTTCAACAGCATGCTGCTCACCATTGTTTAACGAAATTCGAACAAAATCTGCAAAGGGGTGAAGACGGTAATATATTTTTTGTCATCGAACTACAGATACAGACTCAGTTATTTAATTTGAACAGCTCACGTAATCTAAAAATTACTGTAGAATACTTCCTTCTTTTGTCATCGTCCCGGTGTCATGTGGCAGTGTAGCCTCAGTTCGCAAGACTTCACATGCCTGATACTTGATAGAGAGTCGAGTCTTGAGTCTCGTCCCAAGGCCAACATCCCAATATCATTCTCATGTCTGAATAACAATTTTAATATGAGTAGCTCTAGCCTAGATCTTTATGTTACCTTAATTTTATATTTCAATCTAACTCATGTGTGCATGCGGATATGCAATGCACAGAAATCTAATGTGAATATTTTGACGGGCCAGAACAGAGGGACTTGGACTGCGACTGAGTGGAGGACATGGGAGACGGTAGGGGTCAATTACTTCATATCTTGATTTATTTTTGATCAGTGTTGATTGTTGACTGTATTTTGATATGATTAATTGTTGAATATGAATAATAATCCATGTTTTCTTGCAGAATATCTTTCTTTTCCACGTTCGGATCGTATCAAACGCTTTGCACTTTCAGAACTGCGACACTGGATGCACACACCCTGACATCGCCTACTGCGCATACACATGTCACCTGAAGTCATGTGTCCCTTATGCAACTATATGGACCACACTACGGCCACAGTGCCGAATAACCTATTACAAAGTTTACTACCAACGTTCGGGTGAATGAATTGGTAACACTGAAATCATATTTTTTCCACGCTTGCCTATATTATCTGAATGTAGTTGACCAAAAACGAATCCCCCTAAGCATTAAACTAAAGATTGTCCCATCAAATTTTCCCATTGGGACTTCAAATAATACAAAATAGACGAGGAAGTTTAGGTGACTTTCGCCCACGTTGTTCATCTTCCTCACTACTAAAAATTGGCCGCGGGTTCGCCGTGATCACACACGATTATACCGGATAGCGCATGTTGACAAACATAGTCTTTTCAAGACTTTGATTTTCGTGATATCTTACATGCAGATCTCCAGATTAATTACTTCTATGAATGGATGGAATAATTGATATGATGACGAAATGAATCTGATGTTTCGATAGAAGGAAGGAATGGTATGTGGAATTGTAGGATGACATGAGGAAGGGATGAATAAATGGATGGTATTAACTAAGGAGGAAGGGAATGGATTGATGGAAGGAAAAGTGATGATGAATGGAATGAAGGATAAGAAGTGATGGAATGATCAGTGAATGGTGATAAACTTGCTTGATGGGTGGAAGAAGGAGGAGTGCGAAGGAATGGATGGATGGATGGAAGGAATAATGTGGATTTAGTAAAAATAACTGGATGGATGAATTGGAATCCATTTTATGAATACAGTATTTATCAATGTGTTGATATGCATGGAATTATCAATCTTCTTTCATTCTTGTTTTAACTTTATTATTTTTTTTGATTATTTCATCCTTTTTTAACATTATGTATCTGTCTTGTCTGTTTGGTTAATGTCATATGATGCCTGGTGAAGCTGATGTAGGTCCTTTGGTTTGTCTGTGACCTGTTGATGTCTTCGTTCGTGAAAGCGTGTCAAATTCGTGTGTAGACGTGTGGCCCACACAGTACGTGTGTGTCGTCGTGTACACAGGACTCACACACAGTCACACACACAAACACAACATAGGCAATATCACGACAGACACACACAACCACGCATTTACTTCCGTTGACACATGAGGCTCTTCAGCAGGGGTTCAGCCAGCCTAGGCGACAATTTTGACCGGGTGGCCGACATTAGGTGTTTTCGTTTTCATGCCGCCACAAAATTGTTGCAGGGAGCAAAAAACTGTTGGCATAAGGCAAGGCGTCACTAGTATTTATGATTGCGCGTCGACATCAGGATAAAATTCAGGAGGGCCGAGTTTACTGAACCTAGACGGCACGATACAACGCATCGGTATGTGATAACGCTAGCACTAATCGCCGACCGTACACCAAATAGCGGGGTGGTCGCAGCGAGGCCTCGGCGAGCAAAATTATGCGCAAACATTAACAGACAGTCCCCATTCCGGTATATCTGCTTACCTCCGGGCATGTTGGCGCATGTGCTTACAGCACTCTCTTCAAATTTTTGTTTATATTTGATGAATATAAACGTTACATTGTTGGACATAAATCAGTTGCGCAAACACAGACTGTATAAGCGGGGCATCGCCGCACTCGACGGACTAAAGGGCCACGGGCGCACGCACTATGCGTTTTCCGTCGCGACGACCTTAGAAGGATTTGCATCTGAAAATAAGATCCCGTCAAATAACATCGGGCTTGGTATCTTTCGGAGTTGAACGATATAAGCTTTGTTTTTTACTTTCGGATCCAAGTCGGTGCAGTCAGTACGACAAAAGTCGTGTTGTTGTGCGGGGCCTTAACCATACTGCAATCGTTCGTTCAGGGCTGCCACTCAAAATTTTAATTTCCCCATACGCCGCATCGTATTTTCTCTACGGACACACTTATTCCCTACGCCTAGATTAACCTGTTTTCCCTGCGCAATTACGGACCTTAATGTTTTTCTCCTAACAAAATCTTCACGCGAGGATGGACAAAGATGGCGGCGCGAATATTAAATCGGATTTCCTTGGAAAAACTTGTCAAAAATCCCTACATCCCATACAAATCATCAAAGCCCCTTACGTTTCCCCTACGGAAGGTATTTTCCCCGTAGGTATCCCTTACAAACCTACACATGGCAAAATCCGCTACGGGGTGGAGGCGCGATTTCCTTCTACTCTGTGGCATCCTTGTTTGCTGAGTGCTTATGGCGCGTCCGGATGCACTAGTTAACTCAGGCGTTGAAAACAACATCGCATACACAGTGATCGCAGACCTCTGTGAAATTTGGCTAATTTGTCCAATGTTCGTTATTTTCATTCACATGAACAACAACTCGGAGAGATTCGGAGCTGGATGTAGATCATTGCCCAGAATGGATTTTGAATGGTAATTATACTAGCTATGTACTAACTACTTGTACAGTTCCCCTTATAATACATGGTCAGTTTACAGAAGTCCACAAAGAATGAATAGTTGGCTTGAATTTCAAGACTGTTACATGCAATTTGGAGTCACTAAAGGTCAACTGCCAGGTGGCCGCCCAGACTTGCCGGTTTTTACCAATAGGATTGAGCAAATCACAAGCGGCAGGATTAGTGGAAACTTTTCCAAAATTGACAAAATCTTTGTAATTCCGGTTTTGGAGCCTACTTTTGGACGCTGTAAAAGCATAAGGAATGGTAAGTCTTTTTTTCGTGAAATATCGGAAATGTGTTTAAGTGGATGAAGCTTCCAAGTATTTTTATTTTTTTTCGATTTGTATTTTCAAAGTGTGAAGTTACAAATGACTATCGATGTAGCAGTCATGCCAGAAGATCGACCACCTGTGACTTTGTCCGTTGCAGCTATGAGATATCCCTGGTGTGAAGTGCGCATGCGCAGATAGTC
Source organism: Eucidaris tribuloides (assembly GCA_001188425.1). Classification (NCBI taxonomy): domain Eukaryota; kingdom Metazoa; phylum Echinodermata; class Echinoidea; order Cidaroida; family Cidaridae; genus Eucidaris; species Eucidaris tribuloides. The sequence goes on along the minus strand of JZLH01S0016058.1, from coordinate 7,009 downwards.
AGATCGTCTTGATGAGATTTTTTGTTTTGCGATATTATTAGGGGATGCTGCGCGGCCGAATTGGCTCATCGGGTCGAATTCGTTTTGATCAAAAACAAAAATCTCAGCTATCGCGCATCGGCATGGTGACTGTCGTGTCGTTTGAGGTCCAGATATAGCATTTGAAATCGTCTTTGATCCGATCCGACTCAATCCGATATGTGAGCAAGATAATTTTCCAATAGATATTTTTTCTCGTAGCAATTGGCAGTGCAAAAAGTGTGCTCTGGTGAGACGCAAGTAGCTGTCGCACAGAGCCACTCCGTGGCCAGTCGTCGTTGGGTTGGTATGAGGGGGCGTTCTGGATGATGTCAATGATTGTTAAAATAATTCCGGCCGAAATAGAAACGATGGAATTTTTAAAGCCCATTGTTTTTTGTCTAAGCTAGTCTTGAATTGTATCGTTCTGTATTTGCTGCGTTCATGTAGGGGTTACGTTTTGGAACTTGTACTTAGCAGCCACCTTCTCCAGCAGCATAACCAGTGCATCTGAAACAGGGAAAAAATACAGATGGATGCGGCATCGGGGCGATTTCGCCCCTTGAGAATGGCGAAAAGAGCCCCGGAAATGTGCATGAGAGCCCCCTAAATTAAACATTAGGGCTTCAATAGGAAAGAATGGTTTTGGAACAGCACTTGAAACAGACGAAAGCCACCGAAAAGACAGATTTAATTTTTTCCTGCACTGAAATAATTCCCAGGAGACAAATCATAGTGTTAAAGAACCATGTTTATAGCAGCCACCTGTCCACAGGAGGCCACAATTGTTTTGTTTCCTGCTGTTTGGCTAGCTTGGGTCGGGCCAAATGAAAGTTGAAATAATACGGCTGCGGAACTACCGAGGTTAACACTCCAGGTGTATTTCTAGGATGAGGATCGTACCAAGGTATCAGATTACAATTCGTATTTCCAACTTATTTTGCTATACGTGAAGAAGTGCTCACTGGCAGTTGTGATTTGTTGTCCGTTTATTCACTAGGTCTGTCTTTATGCCCAAGCCGGCCATTGGGATCTGAGCCAGTTTTACATAAATGGCAACAGTCCAGTTGTTGGGACCTATCGCAATTGTGCACTCTGTTGCGAGAAATTTGATGAGCATCGATGGTTAAAGAAACATCGACAGATCACATATTGAATAATACAATCTAGATCCACTGTAAATCAAATTGCTTATTTATTTGACTGATATTTTTATTTTAGTTGTCCTGCATACGTTTGAGTCTGATCTTTGATGAGGATATTCATATAACCTTCACCTTATTACCCTTTTGATGCTATAATGTAAAATATAGTCAAAAATCTTGGAGTCCCCCAAGATTTTTATCATTAATTAATAAAGAAAACGTAAAAAAAACTAAAGACATTCGAATCTGTTATTGTGTGTATACGTTTGGGCATAAAGGCTTTAAGTAAAGAACCCAAAATCACCAAAACTAAACTTGTGCTTTAACACTTTGGGTGCTGAGGCTAACAATCCAGGGGCCTGTGTTAACCAGGGACTGGATTGTTTCACTAATGTGTATAACCTTTCCAAATATGTACGAATTTTCTGTAAAAATCGCAAATGCTATTCAAGACAATACATTTTAACTCATTATTGGAGTCTTGTGTATTCATTTACGATAAATGTCAGTGGTAGGAACTTCAGTGACATTTACATGTTGTATCATTCTCGAATTTAAAACATTCATGAATCCGGATTGTGCTTGCGATACAGGCCAATACTGGCCTCGACACTTAGTATTTGCTGTCGAATCGATAAGTGACAACTGAGTTTAAGTCACCGTTGGCCGGGAAAGAGTCCGAACAGTTCGCCGATAGCACTCAA
>JZLH01S0016056.1:0-40324 GCA_001188425.1 Eucidaris tribuloides | reverse complement strand
AAAAGATATAGGCCTTTGAACTTAAAGGTACACTTCACCAGGAATATTGAAAATAAAGAATAAATCTGAAAATAATGTGTTATATCTTGACGATTTCATGATGAAATCTCCTGAAAATGATATCAAACATTAGAATCAACCTCTACAACCTCCCTTTTTAACAAAATGATACCCCGTTTATTGATTTTGAGTAAGGCGTTTGGATCCTAGGACCATTTTTCTGAGCCAATGTTGATTCCCCAAAATGCGACTCCTTTAAATTGAGTGGTAATCGGAACGACGAAATATTCTCTCAATGCGGCGTGCCATGTTGAGTAGACAAAAGACATAATGCCCTCCTTTTGTCATTGAGATTTATTCTATCTATTCTTATTTTATCGCACGCCTGCCTGACCCAAGAATATCTCGGTGTACCTCGCGAGGATGGCTGTTGTTGAAAAAGGTGGGCGAATTTGATAAGCTTTATTGCCTTAAAAAAGTTATCTAGGATCCAAACGCCATACTTAAAAACAATAATCAGGATATTATTTTGTTGGAAAAAGAATGTTCTAACCATTAAAGCAAAAAACAATGACATTTGTCAATGATGTTGAAAAAAATAACAATCGCAGGTGTTGCATTCTTTCTGGGCCTGTATAATCACCTTAGAGTGATTTTGTTCACTTTAGTTCAAATTTTCTTTCCAGTAAAAGCAAAAATGATTTTATTTCCATTGCGTTTGTTAGAATATTTTTTTAATTAGTGTTTAATGTGTTTTGTGAGTAATTGTAGATATTCTGGAAATCGCATAGGCCTAATAAATTTCTTCATCTAATTTTAAAAGATAAAAGCTACACTATACATTTCATGTGGAAAATTGTTAAGAATGCGTATCGAAATTACAATGTAAGACGAGGTATTCTTTACCGAGTACATCCAAGATTTGATAGGGATATCATTATTATGTTGGGAAAAGAATGTTCTAACCATTAAAAAAAATGACAATTTGCCGATGATGTTGAAGAAATTAACAATTATAGGCCTGCGTTCTCTCTGGTTCTGTATAATCTTGGTAAAGCGATTTTGTTTTTAGTTCAAATTTTCTTTCCACTTTTCCAGTAGTGCTAGAGTGATCGTATTTAAATGGAGATCTATTGAGAGGTTCGCAGGTATTGCATTCTTCCTGGGCCTGTATAATCTCGGCAAAGTGATTTTGTTCTCTTTAGTTCATTTTTTTTCCAGTAAGCGCTAAAATCATTTTATTTCAATTGCGTTTGTTAAAATAATTTAATAGTTAGTGTTTAATATTTTCTATAAGTAGTTGTATACTATACTGGAAATCACATACTAGTAATTTTCTTCACCTAATTTCAAAAGGTTCAAGGTAATATTGATATCCAACATGAGATGAGGTATTGTTTACTCTAATGCATGTAAGATTTTGAGAAGGGAAGTCACACGGTTCTTTGTTGACTGAGATTTCCAGATAATGACATTATTGCTCATTGTTTGCTATGAAATTGAAAGGAACTGGTTGTGATCCTTCAAATAGTCTACATTAAGTATAGGAAAACGGTGGAGGAAGCTTGTTTCCGCGCACACCCGAACCAAGATTGTACCTTCTAATATCACTTTGAGGTACAAGCCGTAAAAAGACAAGCTACCGTTTGATGACAATATTTAAATATCATATTTTAACTCGATGATAATATTATTCTACTGACAGGATGTTAATGTTGTGTTTTTGACATTTTTATTATGTTTCTGTAAAAAAAAAATCATATACTTTAATTATTATGTATTTGTTCACGGCCCCAATGAAAAACAGCCTTTGCTGAATTTGGGCTTTTTAACCGTGGTGAAATAAATGAATGAAATGAAACTCCTTCTAATTCTTAAATGTTTGTACCCATGATTCTATGAATGGCACATGTACGTCCTTCCCATACAAATGATATATGAAAAGTATTTATAATCCTTGCTAATTCTTAACTTCTGTCTTTAAATCATCAGTGAAATTATTATTGTACTATGCCAGTCCAGAATTTATCGTAAAACGGTGATGTCTGCCGAGCTTCTCATGATAATCACAGACCATTTTCACGCAGTATTCAAATGAATATATTATTGTTTCACAAAATATATGTGCTATGGTAAACAATAACCATGTTAATGGATTACAGAGGGGTATTAGTAACATTAAGAAAGACATAATTGGTCTGAGGAACGAATATTGTGGTGCATTATTCCAAAGATTCGTTATTCCAAGCACACATATTTATGTAACTGAATGAAATGGGTTTTTTTAATACAAATTGCGATGTATCTGATCCTTCTGAACAAGGAATCGTCGGAAAAAAAAACTACCTTTCGGAATAACGAACCTTCGAAATAACGATCTGTAATAGAACATTGTGGCGACAAATTAGTATCAATCACAAAACTAACTATAATAGTTGGAAATTATTGAACAATGGAAAGAACATAATAAAAGAACTGTTAAAATATAATTCCCGAGTGATTTATGGGGAAGGTGATGTTGAATAACGTACAAATTGATCAACACTACGATGCCATCTGAAAAGTATTAAGGACATATACTAGCCATTATTGTAACTTATTCGAGCTGTGGTTTAACGTTATTTAGTCAGCCTGTAAGCATCTCGCATGCCAGGAAAAAAAAATCCCATTCAGAATTGTTTCAATGAAACTGTATTGACTACAATATCCTGGATATAAGTTAATCTTCGATAATCACTCAACTACTTCGTATATTTCGTTACAATAGTCTTACAGTATGTATAGTCTTACTAGGATGTTTATGTTGACTTTAACATACGTTTCATATTCTACACGAATCTTATCAACGTCATACTGGCACAGTTATTTTGGTAATAAAATGCAATAATTGATTAAAATGTAGCACGTGTATGCCAAATTAGAGACGAGTGTGCAATTTTTCACAAAGTCAGAGTACACTTGTTCGATAAAGTAGTGTTTGAGTCTTTCCAGAGTGACATAAGTTGGGAATCAGATATTTACATTTTTATCTCTTGCACATCTCCTTACTCATTATAACGATCAATTTTCTATCAAAATACAGGTTATATTGGATTATTCATATCACTACATCAGTACATTATTGGTTCAGTCATACAATTTTCTCAGGAGAACACATTACCAGGGAAAATTTGACCGATTGTTGTTGTTTTTTCAGTGAAGTTAAATATAGTGCTAGCTAACACGTTTTTTGACAGTGGTTTCTAAACATGAAAGATATTATTTTTCCGACAATTAGCTCATTACCAGTGATTTTAAATTATTCAAGTTGTCCTGTCAAACTTGATATACGATCCAGATTTGTTTCCGCTATTTTGAGCCTACTTCTCATTGTTTAGCAGTTTGCTTTTAAATATGACCTAGGGTTGGATTCATGTGTTTTTATAACACTTAAAGTACATATTCCACTTTAACTTCCACAGTCATCGTAACGAGGAACATGTATGCAGACATTCACTGTGTACGAACTGTCTCAAAACTTCCGCGCATGTAACATTGCTTTGCAAGTTTTTATTGAAGAAGTGTATAACTTTCACATAAGGTAGATTTTAATCACCCAAATTTCAATTTGCCTCACTCAAGTCCATGGGGCAAGATAATGAAATAAAGTAGCAATTATCCACTCCTCTTTTTTTAAAAATATAAAACCAGTTCAATCCATTAAGATGAAGGATTATAAAGGAATAATGTATAGACAATGTATGTCCACAGTAAATTCAGTGGAATGTATTGTTTTGTAATCGACTGGAATTGTTATTTGCTCTATAATCATTCAATAACATATTAATATAATCAATATTATTGCATTATAATTCCAGCGGGGTTGTTAAATCTGTATCCTTCCAAGGCCAACGTTTGGAGTATTTCAAATACCGTTTTAAATAAGCAAATGAATGCTGAACTGAGGAAATATCCTGTCAAATGTTTATGGTAAATTATTTTCCTTGTGAAATGGTATCATTTTACCATGAATGTGGTGATCTACTTTCATTGTAGTACTTTCAAAATATAATTCTGGTAAAATTTACAGGCACCGGGGTGAATTCAGTACAATCGGTGTGGTAAATTCTACATAACGCTTTCTGAGTGCAGATGTAAATATTCCATCATTTTGGAGATACCACGTATTAAAAATATTATCCAACGCAATATAGTCCCATGTCCGCTAACCACATTTAACATTTCATTATCATTTTTTTTTTTGGGGGGGGGATGTGTTTGGTACCGTACAATCATCTGTTAAAACTTCACGCATGTCAACACGTTGATGTAAGGGAAGTTTGGCGGTATTTTTTTCATAGATTTTAAAAGTTAAAATTTAAAATTATAGAAAGACTGCGGGCATAGTCGTGAACTTTTTTTTTTACCTTTGTAAGGCCGTAACAGCGTTTGACAGATAATGGTGTGCGATATTTTTGTCATGATTAAATTAACTCCTTTTCAAGCAACAAATGCCTTACTAGTTTGTTTAAACAACATCATGGAAATTCCAAGAGTGTCCTCTTATTCTCAAAGACATGTGCCTAAACTGAAACAACAATTATGAAGGTGCATTATAACCGGGTTTGTCCTATCCCCAATACGGTGTCATTAACTAAACTCACATTTAACGAGATTTTTGTCTTGAACCAATTGAAAAAGTTTTTTTTAATTGTAATCCACATTGTATTGTAAGTTGTTGTTGTAGTATTCTTGTGTATAGTCTTTTTAATCTGTAGTCTGTAACTAATATAATGTAGTTCTTTTGTTCTCGTCTAATTTGTTTAAGTAATACATATTATCAGCTTGGGTATCAGCGCTCGATAAGGTTTTTATTTCCTTTTTAAGCTGATTTCCCACTCACCAATTTAAATATCCGTTGTTAATGTTTTCACTCGTACTGTTGCTCTAATATTATGTGTGTATATTCATCATTTATGTTTTTTAACTTTGTTACTGTATATGATATTGAGTGAGTAAATAAATAAATAAATAAATAAATAAATAAAAAAAGATCATTCTAAATACATATCCCTTTAATTTGAAAAAGCGCATAGCATATTTAGAGATTTTTGGTGACCCAGGAGATGATTTGTTGTTTCTTTTTCTCTAAAACGTGGCATCTTTACCCGAATCTGGGACATTGGTTAGGTGAAAAATGTCTTTCAGTTATGTACAACATACAGTGTAACGTTTTATGAAGATGGCGTAAAACCGATTAGTTTCCATAGGATATACACGGTACACCGTTAAACTACAGAAGACGTAAATAAAGATTCCAAATAACTTTTTTCAACAGATCTCCGTTTAAATACGATCACTTTAACAAAACTGGAAAAGTGAACGGAACATTTATACTAAAAAGAACAAAATCGCTTTACCAAGATTATACATAACCAGAGAGAACGCAGGCCTTTTATCGTTAATTTTGTAAACACCATCGGCAAAATATCATTTTTTTATGGTTAGAACATTCTTTTCCCAACAAAATTATATCATGATATACCTATCAAATCTTGGATGTATTCGGTAAACAAATACCCCGTCTTACACTGTAATTTCGATACGCATTCTTAACAATTTTCCACATAAAATGTATAGGTTAGCTTTAACCTTTTGAAATAAGGTGAAGAAATTTATTATGCGATTTCCAGAATATCTACAATTACTCACAAAACACATTAAACACTAATTAAAAAATTATTCTAACAAACGCAATGGAAATAAAATCATTTTTGCTTTTACTGGAAAGAAAATTTGAACTAAAGTGAACAAAATCACTCTAAGGAGATTATACAGGCCCAGAAAGAATGCAACACCTGCGATTGTTATTTGTTTCAACATCACTGACAAATGTCATTGTTTTTTGCTTTAATGGTTAGAACATTCTTTTTCCAACAAAATGATATCCTAATTATTGTGTTTAAGTATGGCGTTTGGATCCTAGATAACTTTTGTAAGGCAATAAAGCTTATCAAATTCGCCCACCTTTTTCAACAACAGTGATCCTCGCGAGGTACACCGAGATATTCTTGGGTCAGGCAGGCGTGCGATAGAATAAGAATAGATAGAATAAATCTCAATGACAAAAGGAGGGCATTATGTCTTTTGCCTGCTCAACATGGCACGCCGCATTGAGAGAATATTTCGTCGTTCCGATTACCACTCAATTTAAAGGAATCGCATTTTGGGGAATCAACATTGGCTCAGAAAAATGGTCCTAGGATCCAAACGCCTTACTCAAAATCAATAAACAGGGTATCATTTTGTTGAAAAAAGAATGTTCTAACTGATGATTTACACATCAAGACCATTGAGCCGATAATGTTAAAGAAATTAACAATAGCAGGTGTTGCATTCTCCCTTGGCCATCCTGTGTAATGTGACGTATATACTTTTCACCTTTAATGTGAGGTCAGCAAGGGGGTCATGTACAAAATATATTATGCAACTGGAAGTAGAGGTTGATTCTAATGTTTGATATCATTTTCGGGAGATTTCATCCTGAAAACATCAAGATATAACACATTATTTTCAGATTTATTCTTTATTTTCGATATTTCTGGTGAAGTGTACCTTTAAGTTCAAAGGCCTATATCTTTTAAGTGATACCATAATTTGACTATATAAGGTACCTAGGGTTGTTCTATAAGGTCTATTCTACCATCCTATCGGGTCAGAATTGAGATGTAGTGTGGGTTGCACGAAACTTTCATTTTCGGGTCCGTGCTCCCGTACTAAATGTCTTTGTCACAGTTTGCCAGAAGAGTGAACCGACGTTGAGGCGCTCACTCAATAGGAATTTTATATAGGCGTTAAATTGTATACTAACAATAGTGGTGTGAAGAAAACTGATGGAGATCATTATGTAAACAGTACGCGAAGACATCGATCATTATAAGTTCTAAATGCGTTCGGCTGCTCGGCATACACTTCACGAAACAAATGTAATAAGGATAACACAAAATGTAGCATCCCTTCGCCGGTTACAAACAATGTACATACACATATTTAACAAACAGTGAACTTTGCCCTTTGGCCTACATACTCAAAGATCAAAATAATGTCTAATATTACTTAAAGAAAAAACGCACAGTACCGGTTGATTGAGAAAATCTTTCATCAAAATTTCACATTTCATTGTTTCCGAGGTGAGAGCAAATTACATTTGCATTATAATGTGGACTAATTCACTTCATATGCAATAAAAAGCTGAGGAATTGCAGTTTGAGTACCCGTCGGAGTAAGTCTCGTTGCTGAAGTGTGTATGGCAACAAATTACCTTAGTCCCACGTATAGATTTCTGTGTTAGTACTTTGTCAGTATGGGGATTTGTGTAACAGAATATGTCCAAAACGAAGTGTTATTTGTTTAAACTACTCCTCCTGTAACTGTGAGACATTTTTAGTACCATCTGTTCACAGAAGGTTTGAAAGCAGTTGATGTAAAAATGTTGGTGTTCTGCAAGTAATCAACCTAGTACTGTGTATTCTCTTATAAATTATAGAAGAGAATATGAATTAACTATTTTCACATATTTAATGAGCTATGACCTTTGACCATTGACATACATAATCCGAAATCAAACTTAGGCTGCATTTGATACTACCGCATGTACCTTCATACCAATTTCATCAAAATCGGTCTAACATTATTAAAGTCATCAACTAGAAACCAGTTTAAAAGTTATTTTCACATAAAATGAGCTTTGAGCTGTGTTCTACATACTCCGAAATTGAATTTGGCCTGTATTTTGATATCATGTACCTTTAAACCAAATTTCATGAAAATCCGTCAAACATTAAGGTATCAACCAGTTAAATGCCTTTTTTTTAAATTTACTGAGTTATCAACTTTGACCTTAAAGCTACACACTCCGAAATTGAATTTTGGTTGTATTTTGATGTCATCTACCTTCATATTAGATTTCATGAAAATTCATCAAACATAAAAGTTATCGAACGGAAACCAGTTTTACGAGCGGACAAAGATGTCAAAAGGAAAGTTTGCACGGGTACGTTTCTAAACTCTTCAAAACAAGTTTGGAAATCTGATTTTGATGGTTTATTTCTCCCTTTTTGTAGTAGTAATCTATCCGTGTTTGGTACCATCAGAAAAAATATTTAATTTTCTTTAAACTGATACCCTATTTGTTATGAGTATTTCATCATGAAAAAGGCAGGATATAAACATGTGGGATAAAGTGTTAATTGAAAAGCTGCAAAATGATCGGTGGTCATAAAGGGTCGATAAAGAACATGTTCTTTTGTATGGGATTTTGTCTTTTGTTCTCAGCTGGTCAGCAATGGATGTGAATTTCAAAAGGAGCAACTGGCACTACAAATGTTCATGATTTTGAAATTAAAGGCTTTGCAAAATGACCCAGGTTCGGTAAGTCACCTAATTTCATATTTTCCTGTTGATAAGTGACTTTTCCAATGTCTATTGGTCATTATGCATTGTACGAAAGCACTATCATGGATTCAGACAAACGTGTGCTCAAGCAAGCAAGCAAAGAAACAACTGGTAAAAAAAATAATGGCAATTTAAAAACAGGACTCAAACCTTTTAGTCTTAACATCATAAACAAATGAAATGACAGCTGGTCATGACTGACCAGCTGAGAACAAAAGACATAACTCCATACAAAACAACACGTTCCTTATTGACTCTTCATGACCACCGGTCATTTTACAGCTTTTCAATTTACACTTTATCCCATATTTTTAAATTACGCCCCTTCCCCGAAAGCATAATTATACCAAGTAGGATATCATTTGAAAGAAAATTATTTTTTTTTCGCTGAAACCAAGCATGTTTTAATTGCTACAACGGAAAGGGAGAAATAATCGATCAAAGTCAGATTTCCCAACTTGTTTTGAGGAATTTATACACCGCATGCACTGTTACTCATATGATTTTTGCTGATATTATCAAAGATTAGTGGAGCAGATAACTGAAAAATCGTTCAAATTGTGATAAAAGCATGACAATTGGCATGTAGAGTCATTTAGGGCCAACTATTACAAAAAGTACGCGGGTCACGCGAAATTCCAAAATGGCGGTCATTTTTTGTAATTTTTTTCGTAGCCCCTTGGTCAATTTCGATGATTTTTGTGCCAAAATATATGTTTTGCGTCACGTTAAATCCAAATAAAATAATTTCAGACGCAAAAATCAGTTCTTTATATTATTTACATAGAAATATACATAAAATATGACTTTTCAAGTACAGAAATGTTTATTGAGTAGAAAGTGGGCAAGCCAGTTATATTCAACCAATAGATGTTGTATGCAAGTGGTAAAAGTAGCTGTTGTAAGAAACAACTATAGTAATTTGACTGAGCATAGTCGATGGGTATGCCTCTGCAAACCGCACTCCCACACAATCTGGCAGAAATTGAAAAGCTGCATGTATGCGTGTACCCAATCTTATCATTAATTCTGAAGAAGTTACCATCATGGTTTTTTTTTTTCCAGAAGTAATGGTCAGACTAAATCAGACATGTATAGAAAGTCCTTGTGACACTTGACCTTTGACCGTTCAACTCCGAAATTTAAGTAGTTTATTGGTACCTCATACTACAGTTCTACTACTACAAGTTTCAACAAAATCTGATAAGCCTAATTTCTCAGGTTATCATGGTAACGAGCACAAATCAGCCATTTTGAGGTCCCGTGACATTTGACCTGTGACATTTTAACTCCTCAAGCTCCATATTTTCATCAGTGACTCATACATGTAGTACACACTTGACCAAAGTTACATTGAAATCCCACAAGCCGTTCTTGAGTTTGTCGTGGTAACAAGTTAAATTCAGATATATGAGGCCTTGTGACTTTTGACCTTTGAACTTTCAACTGCCTCCAAAACCTAATAACTTAGGCCTAATCGATAACTTATTTTACATGCTTGATCCAAGTAGAGCCATTCCTGAGTTATCGCAGTAATAAACCCAAATTAGACGTGTATTAGGCTCCATGACCTTTGGCCTTCTGACCTTTCAACTTAGAAATCTAATCAGTTCATGTTTGCGTTATACATGTAGGTCATAGCTCACCCCAGTGTACTTAAAATCCAGTCACTAGTTCTTAAGTTATCGCGAAAACTATAACCGGCAACGGATGTACGGACGGATATAACCCAAAACATGATGTTTCCGGCTGCTTTAAGTTCCAGAAATATGTTATTTAAGCATATCTAAGTCATTTTGCTATTTCGATAAGAAGTATGGATACAAGAAACAAAACTCAGATTTTAAAAGAAATGTCAATCTGTTAGCATAATATTAACAATTGCACAATAATGGAAATGAGTAATATTTACATAGATACATGGGCTTGCATATGCAAAGTAGGCATGAATATAAGTAAAAACGTCAGTTTGATAGGGCTCCTTAGTTCCTTTGTTTACCACTTTAAAGAAATTACTTCTGGTTTTGTATCGTAACTTTACAAACACAGAAAAGTTGTCACAAAAGATTAACAGTCATTTCATTGAGTGTATCGACAAGAAATATGTAATTTCTTAGAATTATATTCTGTTTAAGTCCACAGTTTTCTGTCAATAGTTCTTTGTTTTATTTACAATCAGAGAATGAATAGGTGAAATTCTTTGTAGACGCACAAACACAACATGTCAATAAATCTGAATGTGTGTTTTAAATCTTTCAGGAGTTTATTTCCAGCGTTAATTAGTTTGCTTTGTATGGTAATCATTGAAATGTGTCGAAATAAAATTTATTTGTGGCATATTTTCATAAACAAATATAATGCTTGCTGTTTACCCCACTTACTCCACCTCGTCCCAGTGCACACATGGTTATAAGCACTAAATAATATGGAAGCTTACTCATCTGGTTGGGTGAATTTAGGGTTTTGGTTCCAGTTTTATTGTACAAAGGCCATTACACAATATGTAATGATTTACACTGAACCAGATGCCTGATGGATTGAGTTTATTACCAAAAATCATTTGTCTTCTCCCCGTTCCCCCAAATGAATTGTTTTCGCCTACAAAGCCGCTCGCCGGCTGCACTCGTTCCCAGAGTTGCCTCTGTAATTCACTTTGTCTGTCACAGCATTAAGTAGTAACTTATTGTAATCCTTGCCACTACTTCTCTTAAGAAAATAATCACATTACTCACGAAACTTATCACGTAAATAATTCAATTACCGTTCACTGTATACAGTAAAGCAATTAATGCATATGTATCATTACCTGTAAATAGTTTTGAAAATTAATTATTATTTTTGCATTTCTTAAAAATATGTGATTTATGTTACGTAAATATAAAGTGAACTAGACTTCAATTCGTCACTAAGACGAATTGGTGATCCGCGTATTCGCTGCGATCATTAGATCTGAAGAAATTGTGACAAAGTATTTTTGCTCACTCAAAACTGCCCCTTTTCACCTAAAATACTCTATCAAACATGAATCTAAAAATCGACGTGTGCGTACGCGTTCGCCGTGATGACCTTTAACCTGAAGTTACCGTGTACCAAGTTTGGTTATCTTACTCGACTCCAGTCATGAGATATTAGCGAAGTACGATTTTTTGTTTGTGACATCATAGATGACGTCATAAGTATGTGGCATGCAAAGCGATGCCTGAAATGTTATCTACGCATTACAGTCTACCAGAGTAAGCAATAAAAATTAGGGGTTACCGTTAACTCTAGAAAGTTATGAATGATTTAAAAATGCTGTCATTCACTGCGCGCGCAATGCGCGCACATTTACCTTTTTTGGACTTGTAAGCGATATTTTGGGTACAGGTGGTCGGGAAAGGGTTCCAATTCATAGAGAATTCATTCAGACATCGAAAACCATCGAAAATACAGTGGTATTTGGTCAAGAAAGGAGTGCGCGCGAAAAAACGCGCGATCACCAAAATGCTCTAAATGACCTAAAACGTATAGTGCTGTCAATAAGAATTGATTTGGAGCATTTTTTGCATTTTACGCGCCCGTCGTGACGCGCTCGCGCACGAGGTATGGTCCAAAAGTTGACCCTTAACCTCAACTTGACCTCTGCCACATTTGGTTGTTTTATTTCTCTGACGGCTTGAGATATTGCAAATATAGGTTAACTCTAACTTTTGCCTTATGACGTCATAGATGACGTCACAGACATTGACCAGACTACCATGCCGAGGTATTGACATGAGACATGACTATGCTAAGTTTCACGGCTATTGCTGCTATGGTTCTTGGGATATCGTGGTAACAAAAAGTGGGGAGAAAGAAACACTAATAAAGACTAGATTTTAATTCGTCACTGAGACGAATTGGTGATCCGCGTATTCGCTCCGATCAGTAGACCTTAAGAGATTGTGACAGTCGATATGGCGTATCATAACTTGTTCGAGGCTGTCCCTTTTCACCTTAACTTCACTGTCAAAAATTACTTAATATTTCGGCGTGCGCGTAAGCGTTCGTCGTGACTCCCGCACGCATATGATGAGCACCAGTGATGACCTTTGACCTGAAGTTACTGTGTACCAAGTTTAGTTATCACACTCTACTCCAGTCATGAGATATGCGCAAAACACGATTTTTCTTTGTGACGTCATAGAATGGACGTCCGAAGAATTTGTCATAGAAAGTGATATCTGAAACCTTATCTACGCATCATAGGCTATCAGAATGAGCAATAAATAGTAGGGGTCACCGTTCATTCTAGAGAGTTATGAGTGATTTAAAAATGCTCATCTTTCACTACGCGCGCAATGCGCGCGCATTTATATTTTTGGGGCATATAAGCAATATTTTGAGTCCTGATGGTCGGGGAAGGGTTCTAAACGATGTAGAATTCAGTCAGACATCTAAATCCATCGAAAAAAATACGTTTTTCGGTCGGGAAAGGGGTGTGCGCGAAAAAAACGCGCGCGTACGCGCGCGCACTAAAATGCTCCAAATGACCTGAAACATATAGTACCGTTAATAAGAAGTCATTTCGAGCATTTTTATTTTTTGACGCGCCCGTACACGCATGTGAAGACGCGCGCGCGCACGTGGTTTGGACCAAAAGATGACCCATGACCTGAACTTGACCCTTGCCAAGTTTGGTTGTTTTATCCGACCGCCGGCTCGAGATATTGCAAATATAGGTTAACTCTAGCTTTTTGACTAATGACATCATAGATGACGTCACGGGCAAGTGACCACACTGACAAAAATTGTGTGTTGAGGCGTTGACACGTGACATAACTATGTTAAGTTACAAGATGATTGACGATGGCGTTAATGAGATATCGTGGAAACAAGAAATGACCAGAAAGAAACACAAACTAGACTTTAATTCGTCACGAAGACGAATTGGTGATCCGCGTAACCGCTCCGATCATTAAATTTAAAGAAAATTAGACAAACAATGTATATCAATTACCATTGCATGATGAAATATGTCCCTCATCACCTGAAATTGTCTATCAAACATTAATTGAAAATTCGACGTGCGCGTACGCATTCGTCGCGTCGCGCAGACGGTTGTGATTAGCACCAGTGATGACTTTTGGCCTGAAGTTACTGTGTAAAAAGTTTTGTTACCTTAATCTACCCCATTCATGAGATATGCGCGAAATACGATTTTTCTTTGTGACGTCATAGATGACGCCACAAGTATGCAAAGTAGTGACTGAACTGTTATCTACGGATCATAGGCTATCAGAATGAACAATACAAGGTAGGGGTCATTGTTTATTCTAGAGAAAGAATGACTGATTTAAGACTTAATTTTAAATGTACGCGTACGAGTTCGTCGTGACGCCCACACGCATATGATAAGCACGCATGATGACCTTTGACCTGAAGTTACTGTGTACCTGGTTTGGTGATGCTACTCGACTCCAGTAATGAGACATGTGCAAAATACGATTTTTCTTTGTGACGTCATAGATGACGTCACAACACTTTGTCATAGAAACCGATGCCTGAAATGCCATCTACGCATCATAGTCTATCAGATTAAACAATAAAAAGTAGGGGTCACCGTTAATTCTAGAGAGTTATGAGTGATTTTAAAATGCCGCCATTCACTACACGCGCATGCGCGCGCATTTCAGTTTTTTTGGACTTGTAAGCGATATTTTGAGTCCTGCTGGTCGGCAAAGGGTTCTAATTGATGTAGAATTCTGTCAGAAATCCAAATCCGTCGAAAAAATTACGTTATTCGGTCGGAAAGTGGGTGCACGCGAAAAAACGCGCGCGTACGCGCGCGTACCAAAATGCTCCAAATGACCTGAAACGTATGCTACTGTTAATAAGAAGTCATTTGGAGCATTTTAAAATTTTGACGTGCCCGTACTCGCGCGTGGAGGTGCGCGCACACACGTGGTTAGTTCCGAAAGTTGACCCTTGACCTCAACTTGACTTTTGCCAAATTTGGTTGTTTTGTTCCACCGCCGGCTTGAGATATTGCAAATATAGGTTAGGACTAGCTTTTGGCTTATGACGTCATTGATGACGTCACCATGCCGAGGTATTGACATGGGACTTAACTATGCTAAGTTACAAGACTTTTCCTTTGGTAGTTCTTGAGATATCGTGTGCACAAAAATGTCAGAAAGAAACACAAATAAACAAAGAAAAAAATTTCGTACGAAATCTATGGTGATCCGCGGTTACGCGGATCACCAATAAACAAAAAGAAAATTCTGACAAACTCAATGGTGATCCGCGGTTACGCGGATCACCAAAAATTCTGACGAAATCTATGGTGATCCGCGGTTACAAGGATCACCAAAAATTTGCAGGAAATAATACATTGAAATTGAAATTGAAAGTGAAATTGGAAAACCGGCTATATATGCAATATTGAAGATACACTTATCAAATTGAAATATTTTTTCCTCTTCCAAAATAATTTCAAATCAGAAAGAGGGTTATATAACTTAAATTATTACTCACATTTTTCCATTTGTTCTGACATTACAGTGTAAATTATTTCGAATTACTTTAAAAAAATACACCACAAAACGCGTTTGTCTTCTTGACGTTTCAAAGTTTCCCATATCGTTTGCTTGTTGCACACATTCACGGATTTTTTTTTTTAATTATGACTTGCATGGAAATACAATTCCTATAAAAATAAATATAAGTATAAATGACGATTTTATTACACTTAATACAAAAAGATGCCAAACAAACCCTCGCGTTTTCAATAGACCTACTGTATGCTTGTCGTTTACGCATGCAGGCGCTTTAAATCCACCATTTCGAAATACAATTTTAAATGAGCGACTGGGTGTCCCCCCTCCCCCTTCCTCCATGAGTTGACCCACGGTACACTGTGTACTGATTGTGCTACAGAAATTCACTCTCTTTACATCTTGAGACACATTTTGTGCACATAAGGTGTGGAGCAATACAAACTCCGTCACACACAGAAATTTGTGTGTAGTTCCCTCGAGCCCATGAGCCAACACGGTTTACCGGGGTGTAGCTGATGCTGTGCACTAGATACTTCTCGGAGCTATAATGCCTGTAAGTCACGAGGCATAGTGCTAAGAGTCATTCAGTTAATGGGTGTGTCTGATTTCTCAAACATTGAATGTTACCTCTAACACAAAACACCTACACCTCAAACTACACTATGTGGCCAACTTTCGAGTATTGGTGATATCAAAAATAAATTACATTACGTAGTATTTCCATTGTCCGTATTTCTTTTATTATTAATTCATTAATTCATTAATTCATTAATTCATTCATTCATTCGTTATTTCTTTTTTATGTATTAAGTTTATTATTTACTTATTTATCTATTTACGATGTTTTACCTGGGTTGTTGCTGTCCAGGTTCCAGATGCAATAATACCTGCCTGTGCCTATGTACAAAATGCCGTTTTGGCTTATCCTAAGCCTATGTGTATATACCCGTATAGGCATACGCTCTAAAATGAACATGATACTTGCTTTTTTTTTTAAATAAGAATGGAATGATTGTTCACACAATCATTATATTATTTATCTGTGGTCATTTGGCAAGTTTTGATGTCATAGTCACGATATATCTGTAAATCTACCAAAATACACATACGTGTATTTTTTTTATGAAAAACTCACATTCAGGGGAAAATGGACAAAATGCAAATTTCTGGGTCCAAACTACTACGAAAGCTTACACTAATTTGATTGGATGTTGTATCTTGTTGTCAAGAATTTGATTTCCATTAATATGATAATCCCAACATAGCAAGAGTAGGTTCCATTCAAACGAAATCTTCAAAATGCTCAATAGATTTACATGTAACCAACCCGGCCATAAACTGTGGGATAGTATAGAGCCAAAGATGCTTTTCTACCCCAAAGTGCGGCTATTGTTGCTGAGCCGTCCTTTTTCACAACACAGAACACAATCTCCGCTCATCCACCCGCGCTCTATTGATATCAACGCTTGGATAAGCACGCATGGCCACTCGTGTCCGTTAACCCATGGACTTACTAGACATGGACTGTCAACGGAGTAAATTTCTTTGATCAAATGATTGTCACCGCTGTTAAAAAAATGTTGATCTGAAATATATTAGACAGCTGTGTTTTCAGAGAGATAACAATGTGTTAATATTTGGTTACGTAATGCTGTTACGCGCGAGGTAAAGGGAGAATCCGCGAATGTATAGTTCACGTTTCGCTGATACCACTGAAAAATTTATCGCCATTACTCACTAACGATGAAGTGAGACAAGCGAAGGAGAAACTGCCAAATTTGGTATTGGCAATAATTATTTCGCAAATTTTCGCAAACACTTAATATATTGAGGATCCTGATTGAAAATATATAATGTACATGTATTATACTAAATGTTAATGGAATGTTGTGCGGAAACTGTAAAAATTACGATTCAAAAGGGTATGCATAATCCAATCTTTTTGTCTCATTCTCCGAAAATTAATACCTAGTTGAAATGAAAATAAGCTGAAATGTTCCCTGACATATGCTTTACAACTGCACATCCACTTCTTGTGATACAAATTTATTTCTCATCTTCAGTGCATTCAATTTTAGATTTGTCACAACTCCCTCTTTTCATATGCCTTGCTAACTTGCGGTGACAATCTTTGTATCAAAGGAGGAAAGCGCGTGAAATATGTTATTTATACACCATTGTCATACACAGGTGCATGAATTGATTATCGACCGATGCATGTCCATGTCTAGTAGGTCCATGGTCAAAGTCACGTAAATTAACAACCCAAATTTGCCGGACAGTACAGCCTTCTGGTTGCTAAGGCCTTTTAGCCGTCTTACGCAATCATTCATAAAACATGTAAAAACAGCCTCACTATGACGCTAGGCTCTTCCATTTAGCGGACGATTCTTTCCAAATCGATATCTCGTGATTTATACATTTGATTTCCTTGTAGTTTTCGGGTAATATTTCCGTAGTATCAAGCTAAATATGTACCAAAAATCTTTTCGACATTTTCAGTATTTTTTGAGAAAATCTACGAAATCAATCTGAGAAAGTTGATTTTCAAAGTTGTAACACGGGCGTTTGCAAAATCTGTCAATAATTTCAAGAGATGTAAACTTTGAATACGGTATGAACCTCATAATGTGTGCAGTAAAAAATTGTACAAATGCCTCCTTCAAGAGATATTAATTAAGAAAAAATGTCACTTTGGCGCGTATTCCACCTTGTACATATGATCTCGACACTGAGACTAGTCACGATTTTGCATAATGCATGCAAAAACACGCGGACCATGCATGCAAAATAAGCTATAACAATGACTACCGATGCAAAACAAATTCCACAGACTGCAGACAAACAGGTGTCATGTATGCGTTGTGCGAGACACACGCCATCGGGCATGTTTTTATGAAAATCGAAGCAGATCTGTCACAAATAACTGATTTTTATACTAAACTGTAAGATTTTTATGTTATCATATATATCTTATTTGTTAAAATACTAAATATTCCATCTCTTAAGACACGAGAATTAAATTTAAATCATGTTTATCGTGACATTTTCTGCAATCTTCATCGATCGCTGTAATATTTCACAGTGTATTGCCCATTGTAGCCTCCAGGGGGTGCCACTATCATTCCAAAATCGGTACCATGCTCGTAGATGGACTTTCAAAGTGGACCCTAACAAATAATGCCAAGCATTTTCAAACCTAGTCTGAAAGGATACCCTTTTCAAGAAAGCCCACTGTTTCCATAAGGGCAATATACTGAGCTTTAAAACCACAGGCTGTCAATGACAATTTTATACAAATGTGGGCTATATAAATCCCCCATGCCCTAAGTATCTTTGATATAAGGTCTAAAAATAAAGCCTTGAAAAAAATTGTATTTCAAAATGATTATTTAGGTAAAATTTAGTACTCGGATTGACTGGATTCACCATTCCCATTTCCTCCCATACACTCACCGTGCGCAGACCTAGGCTATATTATACTCCACTGCAGTGGAAATTCCTAAGTGACGTTCATTCATGCATATCTTGCCAATGGCGGCATAACTTTCCAAACTTTCTTATTGTAGGATACTCATTTTTCCATGTAAGCACTATTATGTAACTTAGATATCACAGATTGACTTTTTTTAATTGAAGCTCCTCAATCTTACCCTATGTCTTTTATATTAATGGGCTGGTCAAAAATATTGTTGTGTGTATGTTTCCCATATCTAAATGTTAGTCATCTGCGGTAAAGTAAACCATAAGTCTTCGTCGTCACCAGGAAAAGTGCAACCCATAGGCGTAGATCGCATGTGAAAGTGCAATGAATCCCGCGTACAAGAAAAGGTAGGCTCCCCCGGTGAGGTCTACGTTGTCAAACACAATCCAACAAAATCTATTCGCCTTAGCGACAGTAAAAGCTGTAACAGGAGCGTTTGCAAAATTATCTTGAGCTGCAATTTGGAATGTATCTACAAATCATTCGTGTCTAATACGATATGGAAGTTTTAAATTGTACAAATGACCAGAAATATCAAAAAATGCCCATTACTGACGTACTTTTGTAATAAAACCGAATCATTTTAGAGGTCAGTGTTTCACGTGTATAACTCTGAAATGTGTGCATAGATTTTCCTGATTTTGTCACTACGATAAAATTCACACTTTCCACAACCTGTGCGTATACGATACTTTAAAGAAAGGCGCATCATTTTTATACACGGGTTTTTTTTTAAATTCGACCTTCTTCTGGAGTTTACTTGATTCTGTGCAATGTCCGCGGCGTCCTGTTACGTAATCCAATTAATTTTGCTTAACAACGGAGGGAGAAACCGCTTAGCAACTGGAAGGCTGAGTAAATGTATCAGTGAGAACCTTTGCATCAAATGAAGACACCTCAAAGGACGTTTTACGTTGAAAGGTAATGTAAATTAATGCTTTAATATTCATCAATTTCATAAAATCCGTGCTCTTGAACAAATAGACGCGGCAGCCCAAAAGAGGGTTTTATATTCTAAACATCAAGGTACAAATATCTTGACCACAGGAGCATGGTAGGAGTATCGAGTCTAGTATACAGATATCCATTTCTTGCCGGGGTCTATCCGGTTCGTTTTGGCCCCTGGGGGCCAAAAATTGACTTTATTCAAACATTCTAGGTACCACTTGAAACCTTTACCACGAGCTGCGGAATACTCCCCCGAGTACAGAATGGCCCATGCAAGAAAATCTATCCGTTGCCAAGGGCCCGCCAGAAGCCCAAAATGGGCCCCTAAAATTGACTTTATTCAAACATTCTAGGTACCACTTGAAACCTTTACCACGATCTGGGGAATAGTCTCACGAGTACATAATGGCCCATCCAAGAAATTGTAACCGTTGCTAAATGCCCGCCAGAAGGCCACTAAATGTGGGCTTTTGGGCCCATATTATGCAATAAATTGACTTTATTCAAACATACTAGGTACCACTTAAATCCTTCAACACGAGCTGCGGAATACTCCCCCGAGTACAGAATGGCCCATGCAAGAAAATCTATCCGTTGCCAAGGGCCCGCCAGAAGCCCAAAATGGGCCCCTAAAATTGACTTTATTCAAACATTCTAGGTACCACTTGAAACCTTTACCACGATCTGGGGAATAGTCTCACGAGTACATAATGGCCCATCCAAGAAATTCTATCCGTTGCTAAATGCCCGCCAGAAGGCCACTAAATGTGGGCCTTTGGGCCCATATTAAGCAATAAATCGGTGTAAAACGCCTTTTGACATGCCCGAAACGACTAGATATGATTTTTCATCTTGTAAACCAAGTTCAGCCTCTTACTGTGAATCAACATGTCTCATAATTATGGTCAAAATGGGCCTGAAATATGGCCCAGATTAAATATAGTTTGTAAAGTCTCCATGAAAACATAGATTTAGGTCAAAATTAATTGCTACCAAACATGATATGAAAAGGCATACATAAACTACTAATGTAGGCTAACTGCAATGGGGGCACAGCGGAGGTCACTTGAATATGGCCCTTATTTGGCCCCACAACGCTAACTATAGAACTGACTAATAATAGATACAAACACCACTACTTATGTATTTACTAGGTACCAATCAAAAGCAATACCATGTGCAGGGATATATTGTAAAATGTCCCCACCCGAATAAAATATATCAGCTAATAAGTGCCAGACAAAATCCCAAAATGGCCCACAAAATTGCATTTATTTTAACAGTGGAGGTACCACGTAAAACTAATTCCATAAATGTATGACCAGCCAATGGCCCAGGCAAGAAAAAAATGTCCGTTGCAAAATGCCCGCCAGAAGACCACTAATGTAACACATCGAATTGGCGTAAAACACCTTCTGATCTACCTGAACCGATTACTACCAATTTTTCATTTTATCATCTAAACCAAGTTTAGAAGCTAACCTGCGAGACAACCTGCCTACGAAATTAATCATGGCCCAAATGTGATATGAAAGTACGCCATAAAAACGAAATTTCATTTAAGAAAAAGTTAATTTCTACCACACAATACACAGAAAGAGGCACAACAATTAATAATCTACTTCACAATGAGAGCACACCATAAGGTGGCCTTTTCGGTCCCAGTACTTCAGAGTTGACATAAAGTTGATATGAGATGTACGAAAGTAGTATTTTGGGGGCCAATATTTCATAAAGTTTATTCCCATGCCCTTTAGAATTGACATTGTTCAGGGTCTACCAGGGACTCTAGGGCACCCGACATCGGCCTGTTGATCATACAATGTACACGGAAGTACCACCTCACACTAGAGGCGTCGATCCATGTTTCGGATTGCTTTTTTAACATATCCTTACATTGCGTATTATGAAGTTTTCAAGTTGTCAAAATACCCCCCCCCCCAGGATCGACGCATCTGCCTCACACTGTCCCTATATGACAGCGGATCATCTCATTTGCCTTAGATGACGACTGTCAACAGAAAACGGGACTTAATAATGTATTCACCTTTGCGAGACAGAAAGTGCTTTGAAAAATGATCATACTGAAATGCCTCTTCGATTTGTCATTTCTTGCAACACCATAACCAATTATGAAAGAAAATACTTCAACGTATTAGATATATTGGGCGGTATAATATTTATTTTGATATGAAAATACAAGCTTAAACACAATGATAAACTTCTACATATATTTTCTACCTATGCACTTCCCCCGTGCATCCTAACAGCAACTAGAATAGCCTATAATTCTGCAACATTGATAAATAACGTATTCACTAACATCCTTGATAAAGACAATAATAGTAATTTTAATGTATCAAATCTTCTAACGTCCTTGCATTTCAATTCATGCAAAAATTACAAGTAACATGGAAAAAAATGTCAAAAAAGATTGCGCTGAGAATATCACAACTTGATATAAAGATTTAGCACGCGGAAAATAATTTGTTATATACTCAGAAAATGGTCCGAAAGGGTTTCGATTTTACTTATACATCTTTTTTATGGGGGACTTAATCTAAAATAAACAAATAAACAGAAAATCAGATCAAGCAACGAGAGAATCACGCCAAAATTTAAAGATTTCATGAAAAATTTTACATTTATCAAAACTTGCTATAAATTATACAAGCAGTCTAAAATCACCATTCGTTATTCCAATGTCATATATTTTACCTAAATAGCACAGAATAGAATTTAAACTCATCCCTACAAACGAACCGCAAGTCCGCAATATATTATAGAATGATACTTGTTTGACACAATCAATAAACGCTATCGATATTGCCAAAATAAAATAAAAAACGTCTTCTTTACTTTCATGGTCAAAACTTAATTGGCATATTTTTTTTAATCTTCGAGATCCACTGAATAACAAAACGCGTTTAATCTCAGAAACAAAAACGAAATATCAACGTTCAATTTATCAAATCCTTTACAAAACGAAGATCATCAGAACTTATAGGCCTACACAATATACTAATTTCATTTTGTACATACATTCAGGCCAAGCAAATTAGAGAATCAATATTACCCTAATACATAATTAAAACTAATTTATATGCATGAAAAGTTGGCAGGATAGCCCCAAATTAGCTGCATTTTCCTAGTGCTGCTGTTCTTTTATGGGGTCAAGAGGAGGGGGAAAGGAAAAATAATGACGTACTTCAGTACCACTCTTGTGCAGAGTAGTGTAATCAATTGAGGTCAATAACCCCACAGCATTCAAAATAATTGTACGTGATGTCGCGCGTGTGTCCGAGTCATGAACTCGTTAAATAGCAAAAACAATGAACTATCTACACTAAATTGCATTGGGAAATAATGAATTTTCAAAAGAAAAATGACTTTGTGAGTTTGGATGTGCAGCGATAATGACATCATGAATATCACAATAAAATCCCCATTATTTGTGCATATGGAAATATCTTGCTTTAAGGAAAATGTTTTTACATTCATTGTGCTATATGGTATTTCGTATTAGGCTAACATTGTGGAGCTTCAATTTAAAAAAAAAATGTCAAAGTATGATATCTGAGCTACATAGTAGTGTTTGAATGGACAAATAAACACCCTAGAATACAAAAGTTTGGAAATTTATGCTGCCACTGGCAAGATCTTCAGGGCTTCATTTTTAGATCTTATCAAAGATAATGGTAGCATGGGGAATCATGTAGCTCAGATTTTTCTTAACTGTGGTAAATTTTAGCCAGTGGCTTTGAGACGTGTATGATAATGATCAGAGTTTTGGGGGTTGGGATCATTGTACATCGTGAACAAATTAAAGAAAGAAACGAAACAAAGCAAAATTAATCGAAAAGATTGACCGAATAAAAATGTACCACGTTTTTCCCATGCAGAACTGCTAGGCATATGTTGTATTTCTGCAATAACGATCTATACGGACAACCCAGTGCCATGTGAGATGTAGACACGTGTATTTCTTGCGATGTGGTTAAACATCCAATCAACCAGCTTGATTCGGGGCTTGTGTTACACGGTGACGTGGAATAAACTAAAAAGAAACTTAGATTTTTACAATTACTTTTACGTTAATTCTGCGCATTTCTTTACTGTAAGACCACATTTGCAGGGCTTTCTGGCTGGTTTAGGAAATGATTTATGTTTATTAGGAGACTTTAATATTGACCTATTGAATTGAATGGGTCACAGGTAATAACGAAACCAGTACTTTCTTGTATAATTATGTTTTCATTAGGTATGCAGGTATATTGGCAACAACCGAATACCGTCTGTCGAGCCATCTACCAAAGATGACTGTTGTCCTGATCCTCAAAGTTGCTCTGTGGGTTGCACTTTCACGCTGCTCAACGGGAGCCGATTTTTTTTTTATTATTTTTTTTATGTTTTTTGGTTTGTTTGTTTGTTTGTTTGTTTGTTTTTTTTTTGGGGGGGGGGGGATTGCACTGAGTCCTAGGCAGACCCAAACCGATGGCAAGTTAACTGAAGTGGTACTTTTAGCATCCACTCCATGCCAAATATAAAGTGAGCGGATACTGTAATATGGGGCCCCAACGGCCGAGTGACCTTTATGCCCTTGGTGCAGTACATAGTTTGTGTGTCTATAATTATTATGTCTTGTAGGGTGTGAGTTAATTTTTGATATGAATATATTACTTAATGTGATACCACATTTTTTTTTTATCAGGCTCACAGTCAAGAACCATTTTGGTGGGTAGTAACATTAGGTAGGGTACATATCGTCGCCTTAATAAGCTTCTGAATTTGGATGATGTGACTAAAGCATGCCTAGTTATATCAGGTAGGTCAGAAAGTGTTATAATTTATACATTGTTTGATATTGACCGAAGGGCCATATTTTAATGACCTTGGTGCGACTTTAATACAGCAGATTATTTTCTTGCATGGGCCATTCTGTGGTCTGTGATTAATCATTATAGAATTGGTTTCACGTGGTACCTGCAATGATTAAATACCGCAACTGCATTTTGGGGAGGCACATTTGGGATTTTTTGCGGGCCCTTATCAGCTGATGCTGTAACTGAGAATATTCCCCTGTAAATGGTATTGCTTTTGATTGGTACCTAGTAAGCACATAAGTAGTGGTGTTTGTATCTATTGCATGTCAATTCTGTAGTTAACGTTGTGGGGCCAAATAACGGCCATACTCAAGTGACCTCCGCTGTGCCCCTATTGCAGTTAGCCTACATTAGTAGTTTATGTATGCCTTTTCATATCTTGTTTGGTAGCAGTTAATTTTGACCTCAGTCTATGTTTTCATGGAGACTTTACAAACGATATTTAATCTGGGCCATATTCAGGCCCATTTTGGCCATATAGTTATAAGACATGTTGATTGACAGATAAGCGGCTGAACTTGGTTTACAAGATGAAAATCATATCTAGTCGTTTCGGGCATGTCAGAAGGCGTTTTACACCGATTTATTGGTTAATATGGGCCCAAAGGCCCACATTTAGTGGCCTAATTCTGGCAGGCATTTAGCAACGGATAGAATTTCTTGGTTGGGCCGTTATGTACTCGTGAGACTATTCCCCACATCGACGTAAAGGTTTCAAGTGGTACCTAGAATATTTGAATAAAGTCAATTTTGGGGGCCCATTTTGGGCTTCTGGCGGGCCCTTGGCAACGGATAAATTTTCTTTCATGGGCCATTCTGTACTCGGGAGAGTATTCCGCAGCTCATGGTAAAGGTTTCAAGTGGTACCTAGAATGTTTGAATAAAGTCAATTTATTGCATAATATGGGCCCAAAAGCCCACATTTAGTGGCCTTCTGGTGGGCATTTAGCAACGGTTACAATTTCTTGTATGGGCCATTCTGTACTCGTGAGTCTATTCCCCACATCGTGGTAAAGGTTTCAAGTGGTACCTAGAATGTTTGAATAAAGTCAATTTTGGGGGCCCATTTTGGGCTTCTGGCGGGCCATTGGCAACGGATAGATTTTCTTGCGTGGGCCATTCTATACTCGGGGGAGTATTCCGCAGCTCGTGGTAAAGGTTTCAAGTGGTACCTAGAATGTTTGAATAAAGTCAATTTTTGGCCCCCTTTAAGGTCCCCCAGGGGCCAAACGCAACGGATAGACCCCGGCAGAAATGGATATCTGTATATAGCTCGTTACATTGCACATGCTCCTGTAGTCAGATATTGGTATCTTGATGGTTTGAATAAAACCCTCTGGGCTGCCTGTCTAAAACAGTGGTCCAAACAACCGCTACTGCGAGCGATTGCAAGGCACCAGTCTTCTCTACGGGAGACTCCCAAGCGTAATGTAAGCGTACAACATGTGTTTTAGCTAATACTATGGTGTAAACTTTAAAGCAATAT
This sequence comes from Eucidaris tribuloides, assembly GCA_001188425.1. NCBI lineage: Eukaryota > Metazoa > Echinodermata > Echinoidea > Cidaroida > Cidaridae > Eucidaris > Eucidaris tribuloides. The sequence goes on along the minus strand of JZLH01S0016056.1, from coordinate 14,569 downwards.
AACACATTTTATAAAAATGCCGTAAGTGTGCAATTTTGATACAATGTTGAATATATATAGGGGCAGTTTTATGCAACGTTTTGATGTCTTCCTGAAAAAAGAGTAAAATATATATTCACTAAAATTTCAATTTTTGAAAAAAGGTAAAAAAAAAAATCACATTTTTGACCAAAGGGTGCTGTCAAATTCACCACTAATCCAATCAAGTGTGATATCATCTTGTAGAGGATTTAAATATCTTTAAAATGATACCAAGCTCATGGTTATAAGAGGTTCCATTCAAAAATCATTTTCAAAACGGCACGTTATAGGTTGCACATGGCGGCCATTTTGAAAAATGGCCGCTATCACCCACCATTTTGGAAATTTCACTTGGCCCGCGTTATTTTCTGATATGCCACCCCTTGAGGAATATTCATGCAAATTTTGGTGCTTTTATCGCAATTTAAACGATTCGACCCAAAATATGCAGTTATCTGCTCCACTGGATCCGGAGGTGGCTAGTTCAAGTTTATTGGTGATCCGCGTATTCGCGGATCACCATAGAGTTTGTACGAATTTTTGGTGCTCCGCGTAACCACGGATCACCAAAGATTTCGACAGAATTATTGGTGATCCGCGTAAACGCGGATCACCAAAGATGTTGTACGAAATTTCCTTCTTTCTTTGTTTGTTTATTGGTGATCCACGTAAACGCGGATCACCATAGAGGTTGTACAAAATTTTTGGTGATTCGCGTAACCGCGGATCACCATAGATTTCGTAAGAATTATTGGTGATCCGCGTAACCGCGGATCACCAAAGATGTTGTACGAAATGTCCTTCTTTCTTTGCTTGTTTATTGAAACGCGGATCACACGTAGATTTCGTAAGAAGTATTTTTGGTGATCCGCGTATTCGCGGATGACCATAGAGTTTGTACGATTTTTTTTCTTTATTTATTGGTGATCCGCGTAACCGCGGATAACCGTAGATTTCGTACGAAGTATTTTTTTCTTCTTCTTTTATTCGTGTTTCTTTGTCGCCATTTTTGTGCACGCGATATCTCGAGAACGATGAGTGCAATAGTTTTGTAACTTAACATAGTTAGGCCCTTTGTTAATACCTCGTTGCTCTTTTCCTGTGAAGGTCTGTGACGTCATCTATGACGTCATAAGCCAAAAGCTAGTCCTAGCCTAAATTTACAATATCTCAAGCCGGCAGTGGAATAAAATAACAAAATTTGGCAGAAGTTAAGTTTTGGTCAAGGGTCAACTTTTGGACCTAATCAAGCGCGCGCGCGCGCGTCACCATGGGTTTGTACGGGGGCGTCAAACATTTCAATATTCTAGAAATGACTTTTTTTGTTATTAAACAGTACTGTATGTTTCAGGTTATTTGGAGCATTTCGGAGCGCGCACCGCTTTTCCGTTCGAATACCGTCGTTTTTTTCGAAGTCTGACTGACTACTTCATCAATTAGAACCCTTTCCCGACCACCTGGACCAAAAATATCGCTTACAAGTGATAAAAACGTGCATGCGCGTGCATGCGCGCGTAGTGAATGAGGGGCATTTTAAAATCACTAATAACTCTCTAGAAATAACGGTGGCCCCTACTTTTTATTGTTTTTTCTGATAAACTATGATGCGAAGAAAACATTTCAGGCGTGGTTTTCTATGCCAATTTGTTGTAACGTCATTTATGGCGTCACAAAGAAAATTCGTATTTTGTGCATATCTTGTGACTAGAGTCGAATAAGATAACGAAACTTAGTACACAGTAACTATAAGTCAAAGATCACCACTGGGGCTAATGATACGCGCGCGGTCGTCTGGACGAACGCGTGCGTACGTGCGCGCGCAAATCAAATTGTCAAATCAGTCATATAACCGTCTAGAATTAACGACGACCCCTACTTTTTATTGCTTATTCTGATAGCCTATGATGCAAAGAGAACATTTCAGGCATCAGTTTGAATGATAAATTGGTGTGACGTCATTATGACGTCACAAACAAATATTATTATTTTGTCCATATCTCATGACTGGAGTAGAGTAAGATAGCCAAACTTAGTACACAGTAACTTCAGGTCAAATGTCATCACAAGTGCTAATCGTATGTGCGCACATGTCACGAACAAACGGGTACGCGTGCGTCAATTTTGAATTAATGTTTGATAGAGAATTTAAGGTGATGAGGGACATATTTTATCATGCAATAACACTTGACATAGTTCGTCACATTTTCGTTAGATCCAATGATTGGAGCGGTTACGCGGATGAGTGACGAATTAAGGTCTAGTTGACATTTTTGATTAATATTGTTTATAGCTTATGGCGATTGTTTGATTGGTGATCATTTGGGGAGGTTCTAAGAGGGAGCTCCCCTCCCAGGGTGAGAAAATTTGAATTTTTTGCCTTGAATATGTGTATTTTGAGCGCCCATTTTTGATGAATGCATGCGTAATTGACATCTCTTTTTGTTGTGCAAAAGGTGAGAGAGAAAAGAGAGAGAAAGAAGCTTCTCCTAAGTTTAAGAAGTTTCAACTGGATTTAGAGTATATAGACACGAGGGTGCATGGTTACATGTCAGACATTCAAACATATTCTAAAGTTGAAGGCTGTAGAGAAGCTTCTTTCTATCTCTCTCTCTTTCTCTCTTTGTTGGTAAAAAGACAAAACGACTCAAGTCTTGCAGTTTTAACAAATTCTGTCTTTTATTCAAAGATAAGCCATTGTCTAAGTCTGATCTTTTGTTTCCATTGACTTGTGTTGTGCCATTTAAATATCAGTGGATTATGGTCCATTCTTGCAATTTTTACTTTTGCACCTTGGGGAATAAAAACGCATGTGATCACTCATGCATAAAATTTACCTTCAAATTACCCTCACAGGCTGAAAGAAAATTAAATTACCTTTAATTTAATATATAATTCATTGATTTTTATTAAAGTTATATATTACAAATGTGAACTTGAAAAGTGTTTACTTTCTTTTTTGGCTGAGTGTACATTTATTTACATTTACATTATACATATACGCTCAAAGCTCATTTTTGTTGTTGTTGTTGTTTCTTTGAAGGGGCAGTCCTAACAATTACTTCTTAGCTTTATTCTACTAACAAGGTAATTGTATCTCATAAATCCCAATTGATTAATGCGAGCGCGAAGCGCGAACTAAAATTTTGGAAAATTTCATGTATGTTGTCCTATAAATTGAACATTCTGATCAATGTTTGCGTATGTAACTAAATAATTACTGCCAGCGCGAAGCGCGAGCTGAAATTTTTAATATACTGGCCTGATCGAATAGGGACCTGTTAAGGACTGTTTGCAGTTACTCATGAAGACGATACATGTTTCAACAATCAAATAATGCGAGCGCGAAGCGCAAGCTGAAAATTATTGATATTCCGACCTAAAAACTGAACATTCTACGCACTTCTTGTAATCATGCACATGATAGGTACCTTACTTAACAATTGATGCGAGCGCAAATTTGAGATTTAGACCTAAAAACCGGACATTATTCATATTTTGTAATCAGGAAAATGATGGGTATCTTCCTACATGAATAATGTGAGCGCGAAGCGCGAGCAGAATTTTTTTTTATATTCTGATCTGAAAAAGGACCAGTTTAAACACATTTCAAGCACTATGTATAGTGAAAATTGTGTAGAGGATATCGATCGCACTTAATAAATGATGCTTTTTCTTCTGACCTAGGTACGGGACAATTCCAAGCACACGTTTGTCATTTTATGAAAAGGATGACTATCTTCCTATTCCTCTTCCAAATCGCGAGCTAAAAATTGTTAATATTCCGATCTGAAAAGGGGCAATTCAAGGATTAGGAATTCATGGAAATTATATTATCTCAACTAATAATCTTATAGGCCTAATGAGAGCGCGAAATTTGTTGATATAATTCCTGAAAACTGGACATTTTAAGCACTTTTATAAGTATGCATAGGATGCATGGGTTAATGTTACAATTATTGCGAGCGCAAAGCGCGAGCCGAAACTTTTGATAAACTGTCATGAAAAGGGGATTTTAAGTAGTTTGTTAGAATTCATATAGAAGTATACATATCTCACTAATCAAAATGCGAGAGATCACCGCTAGCTGATAAGTTTTGACAATTTGACCTGAAAAGTGATATTTTGAGAACTTTATGGAAGACATGAATAGAATAAGTACTTCACAAATCGAATAATGCGAGTGTGTAGCGCGAGCTGAAAAAAATCGATATACTCGGACCATAAAACGAGACATTTCACAGAGCACTTTTTAAAAATCAATTTGTTAATCAAACAAAATAATGAAAGCTCGATGTCCGAGCTGAAATGTGTTTTGTATATTGACTTAAAAACTAGATATTTTTAGCTCCATTTCAGCCTATTGAGCTATATAAGTTATCGAACAGGCAATGTGAGCATGAAGTGCGAACGAAAATTTTATTCATTTTCGGACTAACGAACCTTTTTACATTTTCGGACTAAAGAACCTTCGGAATAACGAACCTTATTTCGTTTTTGGACTAACGAACCTTCGGACTAACGAACCTTATTTCGTTTTCGGACTAACGGACCTTCGGAGTAACGAACCTTTGGAATAACGAACCTTGGGAGTAACGAACCTTCGGGGTATTCGAACCTTCGGAATAACGAACGTCACCCAAAAAGAGGAGCAACTGCTTATAAGGAATTGTTTCAAGCACCAGCAATTGGTTGTCAAGAAAAATCAAGCTCACGCGATTGCTTAAATATGTTTGCATAATCTTTTGCTTACCATGAAATCCGAGTGCACAGCGATAAGCAAATGCTTGCAAACCGACGTATATGCTAACAGGAAAAATTACTTGCTTACAGTCATGTTTATACATGTAGCCTAGCAGGTCATTTAAAATCATGGTGATGATTTGTGGGTGTTCAGAGGGCAGAGCCCCCTAAAGCTCAGGAGTTCTAGGGGTTTTATTAGCATATTTTGACTCTCTGATAACACTTGTTTTGTGAAATGGACATTCAACAATAAGAGCCGCGTATATTCATTATGACAAAATTAGCATTAAACTGCTTGGTTTAAAATCATTTCTCCTTGAAAAGTAAGGGGGAATGATTGTGCAGGTCATTCCTTACTTGGCAAAAGTGGGATATATATCTCGCAACCCCCCCCCCCCCCGATTTACATCACATTGCAAACGTCTCTTGTTAGACACCACCCCGTTATTGTAGGAGCAGAAGACATTTGTTTTTGGGGCATCAGAAGTACGAATGTACAAAGGGAATAAAGGAGACATGACGACGATAATGATAATAAACATGACAATAATATCAATAATAAGAGCTATAATGAGGACGATGATGGAGATAATGATACACTGTTTAAAAAAAAAAAAAAACTACGTCGAGCTAACAAAAAAAATCGTCCAGCTGGTGTCTCTATCGACCAATATTTATTCGTCATAGTCTGGTCCTTGAGGAATTTTCCTTCGTCAGACTGACGAAGAAAATCTTGTCCTGCTGTGGTGTCTCTATCGACTATTTTTTCTTCGTCAAGCATCTTGTGCCAGACTGACGAAGAAAATGTGTGTTGAAGCATGACAGACTAGCACGCGTCACTTCGACGAGCTCCGTTTTTAATCTGAAATTGGATACCAGTACCTGCAATTTTTGAGCTTAATGGTGTGGTAAAAACAAAGGATTATTATCTTCGTAAACATCAAGACAGTAAAGTTAAAAAAAACCTTTTAAAGCGGAAAATCATGGTCAGGGTGTGGCTTCTTTGAGTAACACCGCACGCGTATCTGAACCATCGGCAACGTCTGGTGCCACGGCGGACCCGAAACCCTATGGCGGGACATCAGTCATTGGCGAAATTAAGATATTGTTTGACAGCCTGTCCAACTTTCGCAAATTAAATTGGATCTTGCTGAAACGAAAAAAAAAATCTCTCAAGTCTTGAGGACAGTGTCAGTTACAACTCTGATAGAATCCTAGCAATCGAGCAAGATAAGTTGCCTAAACTCGTGCAATCAATAGAGAAAACCCGTGCCGAGATTGACGAAAAACTACTCCTGAATGAGCTTCATGACCGGAAACAAAACCTACTGATTTACGGGGTACAACCTACACCTTCGGAAAACATCTATAACACCCATCGCCTACCGAAACGCCGCAACCACCCCGAGACACCTGGCAGCCGAGACCCGGACCCTATTATCATCCGATTCTCCAGTATGAAAGACCGCGAGAACATCCTACGTGCTTTCGAGCAACCTCCCCAACGTGGTGAAGATGGTGCCTACACCCGACCTAAATACCCCTTCACCGTACGATCTGACCTACCACCTTCCATGAAGCGCGAGAGGGGGAAGCTGGCTTCCGTTGCATTCCGTCTTCGCCAGGAAAACCACGTATCTACCCGTATCAAGGTTGTCGGCACAAAAGTTTTTCTACAAACGAAGACGAAAAACCAAAATGGCGCCAACTGGACAACTTGGGTTGAATAGGACAGTAGTACTGTACCATCATGTTATCCTGAACTGAAAGGTATCCCATTAGCTTTCCCATAATATGTTTTACGATTTATTATTGTAAACATTTTTACCGTTCTACTGACTACAATCAACTTGTACAGAACCCACTCAGTCAGTAATTACATTGATTGTGCTATTATGGTGTCCCGATAACACTACCTTTCGTTTATGTACAACAGTTAATTTTTCTTCCTATTTTTCCACGTCTGACAATTACCTTCAACATTGCTCCTCTATTCCCTTTCTTTGATTTCCGAAAAATGCAACTTCAGCTCAACAGAAACAGCCAGTAATGTAGTGGAAAACCTCGTTTCATTGAACATTGAGATCATGTAAAATCCACCATGTTTGTTTTTAGTTTCTGTTCACCCTTCCTATGTCCCCCATCCCTTTCATAGGTTATACTTTGGAACACAGATTGATTCATCAAATGGATGGCATTTTGATAAATTAATTTGCAGATAACTTGTAAATTCGTACAAAGCAGATTTTTTACTGCACGGAGTAGCAATCCTATTACATTAAGACCGTTTCTATATCCATTTCGTTAAATTTTGCTGACACAAATTCTTTTGTTCTATGCGATCGGATACCCGATTTATTTGTTGTATTGTTCTTTAGGCTCCAGACTGGCTATTTTGTGAGCAACCGTAATACATAATTTTTTTTTTCAAGCTGCGCAATATAGGTAGAAAACAACAGCTACACCGAGGTATAACGGTTACATATAATTTCAAATTCCTTACGCCACTTAAAAATTACAGACGCCAATGTATGCATTTAATTATGTAAAATATCCGGTCAAGGTGGTATTCATAATTCCCTTTATATCAACTCTGGTTACATCTTAATTCTGCATAGTATACAAATAGTGAATGATCACGAGTGCAATGGTACAAGATTTAGCATGAGGTGAAATATTGAGACGCTCTATTCAACGAGGCGAAGCCGAGTTGAATAGAGCGTCTCATATTTCACCGAATGCGAAATCTTGTTCCATTGCACGAATAAAGATCATTCACTATTTGTTTTATACAACACCTCGGACGTTTACGGGCTTGTTTCAAGGTATGAATGTTATAAAAACTTGATTTTACTCAGCGAGCTTTCCTGTAAAAGAAGCATAACAGTATGTTTATTGCTGCTGGTATGAGCGCGCGCACAATGACTGCGCCTTAAGATTGTTGTATGCGCGCGCGCTGTATTGTGTACGCTTATACTCCTACAAATTACACGCGCGCGTCGAATCTTAATACACCGAGCCAGGCGCGCGGGCGCGTGACACAAACGCGCGTATAATATTGTACATGGATGATGACATCAGCAGCGTGCAATGTACCGAAAGTGCTCTAACGAAACTGCACTCCGCGTATAATAATACACAAATAGTGAATGATCACGAGTGCAATGGTACAAGATTTAGCATGAAGTGAAATATTGAGACGCTCTATTCAACGAGGCGAAACCGAGTTGAATAGAGCGTCTCATATTTCACCGAATGCGAAATCTTGTTCCATTGCACGAATAAAGATCATTCACTATTTGTTTGATACAACACCTCGGACGTTTACGGGCTTGTTTCAATGTATGAATGTTATAAAAAAACCTTGATTTTACTCAGCGAGCTTTCCTGTAAAAGAAGCATAACAGTATGTTTATTGCTGCTGGCATGAGCGCGCGCACAATGACTGCGCCTTGTTAAGATTTTTGTATGCGCGCGCAGTATTGTGTACGCTTATACTCCTACAATTTACACGCGCGCGTCGAATCTTCATACACCGAGCCAGGCGCACGGGCGCGTGACACAAACGCGCGTATAATAATGTACATGGATGATGATGACATCAGCAGCGTGCAATGTACCGAAACTGCTCTAACGAAACTGCACTAAGCGTATAATAATGTACACTCGTACCGGTTCAAAATTCTGGCGCACTTATAAAGATGTTGTAAAAAAATAGTGAGCGTCGATAATGATTTCACTTCCAACATATTAAAACTCGAGCTTCTCTTCATGAGCCAATAATGTCGCGCCGACATCCGAACACAACAAATATTCCCGAAAATACGCCTCAGAACAGACCTCCAAAAAAGCGTGACCGGCGCCATAGCCAAACTCATTTGCATACGTAATTGGGTCGACGCGCGCAGGCCGAGGATAACGCGCCGTGAATTACTGATAACATACCTTCACAAAATTTGATTGAAAGTTCGAAATACATATCGCATTCTTTCTGTAAGGACTCAGATGGAAAGGACACATCTGTGCTTCGTTTTGATACTGATATGTATGAACATATACATTATTAAGATTATCGTCTTGAAAACGACCCATGTTTTCACAATTTTGGATAAATGCAGATTGTTGAAAGAGGTTTCATTGACATGACGCCACACAAAAATCACTTGCTTATTTTATTATTTCCCCAAATTTATAGGGACATTTATAGCACATTTTCCTACCTTAAAACACCTTTCCATGTCAATTTTTATTGATCAATTCTTATCAGTATCAGTTTTAAAAAAGCACCACAGAAAAAATCAAAAACAGACTTTATTACACCATCAAAATAATGATTTATAGCTTTTCTGGTGGTTTGACTCAGACCGCTGCTTACCAATACCAAAAAAAAAACACATTATCGTCATTGCCATGTGAACTCAAACAGTTGTTAAATGATGTGGATTCTGAGGTAATGACATATTCACAATACCTAGTAATCAAGACGTTATCTGTTAAAAAGTGCAAAATGACCAATCCTGACTCTGGATTAAAACCAATCACTGAACAAATCGACGGGCGGATCCTCCAATCCGCGTATTCCAAAAGCGGAACCTACGCGTACGTACGCGCATTACGCGCGCGCCTCCACTTCGTGCATCATTTGGGCTTTGATGTCGTGAGTAACATCTTCGCGACTTCGCCAAGAATCGAATCAAATTCATTATTTGGGAATTAGAGCATTCTCATTCCAACAACGTTTGTCAGACTTGAGAAGGGCCAGATCTTACTCTCAGTGAACAAGTTATTCTAATCGACGCAATTGACGGCGAATTTCAGCGAGTGAAACATGCATGCGGTCATGTCTAGCAAAATTCGCGAATGTGAACGTAATGATCAGCAACCTGGACCTGTCGCCAGGCGAAAGAGAGGCTACAAACCGAGGTGCAGACGCGATGCTGTTCGATTCAAAGCGCTCTCCCTTCAACGCGTCCGCATGTACACAGCTGATTTTAGCGAATGTCACGTCGTAAATCTTAGCCTTTCGACCTGTCAAAAAGTCGACATGCCGAGCAGTCTCATGGCCGCATCGCGCGTGCAAACGCCGTTGCTTACTAAAAACACAAGTCGAAACGGCTGGATTTGCCTCGGACCAAGAGACTGGAGCGCTGATTTGGGGAAGTGCTTTGGTCTGATGAAAAGCGAGTTAATCGTTTTCCATGTCGACTCGGTCCAACGTAACGTTGTGAGGGGCCGCAATGGAAGTCTCCGACCTGTAATCTCAAGCCAACTGTGCACATGGCGGCGCTGGAATCCAAGGTCTGGGGATGTTCTTAGTCTGAATCGGTGAGTTGGTTCGGTACAGAGAACTCAATCCGACATGTTAACCTCTCGCGACATTCTTCAGAATGCTATGGCTGCCTTCGCCCATAGTTTCTAGATCGATCGTCTGTCCAGCACGACAAATGCGCGACCATCATACTGCTGCCATAGTCCGTGAAAATTGATGGCAGAATCCAACAGCTACCTTTTGAGCTGGAGAATTCCGGGTATCCGGGGATTTTGTACTCTCTCTGCCACTTCATCCCCCATCTCAATCCATAGAGAATCTGTGAGCCACTAATCGAGCATGAGCGTAAGTCCAACGTATACTGGGATTAGGGCAAATCTACCAATGTCACGCACTATTCGATCAGTCAAATGATTTGAAGTCAATTCACGCTTCTAAATTACAGACACTCGGCTCGGGTCCATGCCAGGAGATGCGAGACTCTCGGCCGCGAGAGGAGGTTGCTATCAACAAGTAAAATCTCCTTTTCACTGATGTTCACTGTGCTCGTTTCACCGAAAATTCGCGGCCGATTTAGAAACACTTCTCTGTCTCGCTGAAGTTCAGATTATTCCATCAGGCTACATCTTCTCCAATCAAGCCAAGTTCAAGAATCAAGTCTTCATTTTCGGCGATCAGGTATTTCTGAAGCGAATCCGAGAGTTGCTTTGAGCACCGTGCACCAATCAGTCAGTGGCGCAACGACCAGCCGACATCAAGCAAATATCAACAAAAAACGCTCTTTCAAGAGCCAACAACTATCAGAAAGAAATTCATAAGTTGCCTCCAAATCCAGTAATTCTCCTTAACAAAAAATATTTAACCTTAATCTAACACAAACAATTTTAGATCAGTAGATCACCGTCACGTTACTAACTAAACGACAGATCAACTTAACGTTAGATCTAATCAAAAGAAGATTTTACGTTATGGGTCGTCTACTCTAACGTAGACCTGTCCGTTACCACAACGTTATAGGGGTTCTATTAAAGTTAATGAGACTAATTAACAGTAAACGACTCAAATAAATTTAGGATAATTCAAATCTAACGTTCCGATTCTAACGCCGCCCCCGCCCCCCAATCAAAAAAAAATACAGAAGATCGTTCTGGACCTATTTAGGTCTAAAGGATCCTGACTCTAATCTCCCGGTCTTTAGATATTACCCATCAATCGCACATTCTGACCTACATGGGAGGTCTCTCATTACACAGAGATCACACACTGACCTTACAACTTCCCGACAATGAGCCCCCCCCCCCAGTGAGGCCCTTGTTAGCTGAATTTAATAACGGAAATAACAATAGTGCTAACTTGATGATGTAGGAACCAGTCCTAGATTATGATAATCAAAATATGACTTCTAATTCAGTAACTGTTAGAAACTAGTATATATATGTTTATAAATAAACAAGTAAATATCTTCTTCTTTGAATAATCACCTCCGTCCTGCGAACTTGTTCTGTTCCAATTCACTAAGCCCACCTACATATGCTATTTTATCTTCATGATGTGTGCTTAGATGAATAATCTTATGTGAGACCTCTAGGCCTGTAGTTTTTGTGCCATTCTTTACTTTCACAATATTTCTGCTCTTCACTTTCAAATAACTGTAAGCAGATCTAACGTAAAGATAAAGTAAAAATAAAGAAACAAAAGTTGTGATATATTGATATTAGAAACATGGAAAAAAAATTAAAGTTGTTTCAATTGAGTTGCTTCGGCCCTTCTGAATCGTGCATAGATAACAAAACTCGGACGTGCGCAGCGTGGTTTAACGTGGTGGCTGGGCAAAGAACATGTGGGAGGAATAATGTGCTATCACCCCGCGCCTATTGTAGCTCGCTACGACATGAAATACGAGAAAATAAATCATACAGGATTAATGTGCATTTTTCTTGCGTTTCAACACGATACCTGATAAGTAAATGATCACTAAAATGACATGGAAAGTGTTTAAGTAGAACAAAATGTTCTTAATAAAATCCGCTATAAAATTGGGGAAATAAGCATATTTGTGTGGTTCCGTGGTCAAATGGAACCCTCTTGAACAAATCTGCATTTAATTCCAAAATGTAAGAAACATGGTCTTTGTCAAAAGCACAAAATTTAATAAATGGTTTTAAAAAATATGTTTTTTTTTTTTTCCCAAGGTAACAAAAAAATATCACGTATAAAAACGAAGCATCAGATGGTCCTTCTCATCTAGTCTAACAAAAGATGCGATATGTATTTTCGATTTCATAATTTGTGAAGTATTTACAGTAAATCACCGGCGCTTTCCCTCGCCTGCGCGCTTCGACCCATTACGTATGCAAATAGTTTTGTTATGGCCGGTACACTCGTTTTTGGAAGGTCTGTTCTGCGCGTCATTCGATAATTTGTTTGTCGCGTCCGCGCATTATGGCTCACTGAAAAGACAGCTCGAAGTTTAACATATGTAGATGAAATCATATCGACAGCTCACATTTTTACCAAATCATTTTATAAGTGGCCAGAAGTTTTGACCCCAGTGTACGATGTGATGACCATCCCGCAGGCGGTCAATGTACTCGAAACTGCTCTATAACGAAACTGCACTCTGCGTACGCGCATGCAATGGCAGGTAGCGTAGGCGCGTGTGAAGGCGCAGTGACCAATCGATAGCGCACAATCTACTAGTTGATAAAGTAACAGTTTGATGAACTCAGCATCAGTGCAATGTACCAAACTGCTCTAAACGAAACTGACCTCGCGTACCGCGCGATGTAATGGGCGCGTTACGAAGGCCGTGTGAATCGCAGCCGACCAATCGAGAGCGTACAATCTACTTATGAGGTTGTATAAACAGCTATGTAAGCCCTCTCACTACCTCGTGTCATTATCGAGGAACTAAATGTATTTTATTTTTATATATTTTTTTTTATATTTTTGTTTTTTTTTTTTTTTAACAACAACAGGAGACGAGTGCGACTTATTCAATACTATCGGTTTTAAACGCTTCTAACCAAGCCATTCAAAAACTGAATGATGATATCACTACCTTGTTAACAGCATTCCACGTGTAGGTCTTTTAGCACTGTAACACATGGACCTGCACTTCGAAATTGACCTTCTTCAGTATGAGGTGGCTTTCCTCCCTTGTCACATGTTCAATGCTTTTAACTTATAGTATGTAGCGTCAAATGTGCCTTTCATGCATGCATGAACATATGTAGTTAATGCATCGATTATAAAGAACGCATGTCCCGCCTCTCACATACCCATTTACTACTTTCTTGGAGCCACTCTAATTCAAATTTTGTTGCGATTGTTCTTGAAGTTTCTTAGCTCATTAATGTCTTATGCGATTTACGCTGACTCGGCAATGCGCCAACAAATATGTGTGAATACTTGTGCTTTCATTCCAAGGCCACAGTTTGTTTGTACAGTAACGTTTCGCATTGTATTCCGAACTACACATACTGGAAGGAACGTCATCTTTCCAATTCTGACCCGGGTCTTTTAGGCTTGTTTTCTTTCTTTCGACACGTATTAACGTCATAGTGTCTGTCACTCTATCTTTTTTTTCCATATCGGTAAAACATACGTTGGCTGTTTGTTAGAGTGTACCGACTTCGATGCAAATTATCTTTCTTTATTCATGTGTTCCTCGCAATAAGAGGATGCACAGCGATTAGGGTGTACCATTTTATCAACACTGTAACGGTGTGCTTCTCACACAATGAAAAAAATCGCTATTGATGGTGCTACTGTCTTACGTTTCTCGCTCGTGATCAAGAAAGAGACGCAGCCCTTCACATGCAAGGATATATAATAAACACGTAAGTGATAAAAATGAGACAATGAAATACAGAAATAAAAAAAGAAAAAGAAGATAAAAAAAGCGGGTGGACGAGAGAAAAATAATCAACAATCACCATTAATACTAAAACAAACGTACTGTATAATGAGAAACACTGATTAAAAAATATATATTTCCGTGAAACCCGTGGGGGGGGTGATAACAAATTGTCCCTAATAGCATGAGTGAAACGACCTCCTTAAAATAAGCTTTGCGATTGCGTCTATACAGTCATTCCCGCTCACCTGTAATCTGCGGATCATACCCCGCCCCCCCCCCCTTCGCCGCCCGTCTACGCCCTGGTCTGTGCATGTCATATTTTTTTCGATGGAAGAAAGTAGAAAAGTGTCAAGATAAATCCTCAAACCTTTCACAATACGGACATTCTTAGTGATTCTTTGCTTTCCATTCTTTATTAATCATTAAATATTTAAGATGATACCAATGATAAAAATCGTCCATTCCCTTATTAATATTCTGTATTTCTCACGCAGTCACGGAATATAAACCCTCAAAAAGTTTGAAATCTGAGTTTGATCGTTATAATCTTCCCGTAGATAGTAAAACAAGCAACCTGGTATATCGGAAGATATTTAATTTTCTTTAAAATGAACACTATTTTAGATAGCCATCCCGGGAAAGGCAGTATAATAAAAATGCGTGTAAAGTGTAAAATT
>JZLH01S0016019.1:0-10321 GCA_001188425.1 Eucidaris tribuloides | reverse complement strand
CCGGAGGGAATCCGAAAAGGCTGACTCCATTATTTCGATCCGCGTAGCCGGCGTGCCAATGCTCACTCGCCCAATGCGCTGGGAAAACGGTTCACTCAATCGACCTCCAGTCTTTTGAAGGAAGGCATAAACAACCAGATAACGTCGCCAGCCGATTAAATTGACAACCAATGACCATTTCGTAGTCCTCCCTTAGTGACCTCATCGAAGAACCCCACGCTGTAAGCATGAATACCTGCATTGTTCACACATCCCCACAAACCTGTAGATTAAATAAAAGCTAGTGAATACTGAATTAATAGAAGTTAAAGATCTGCAAATAGGCCATTGCATAAATAATCAACTGAATAGTCTTGAAGATAATAACAAACCTGTAATTGGTTCGTGGTATTCATACACCTTAACACTAACCCTTTTGAAAACAGTTGATTTTGTAATCCTCTTCTTCAAATCAACGGATTAAGATTGTCGTGAATGTTCATGTAGCATAGTGCTCTGTCCGGTTTTGAAATATTCCAAAGCCAAAAGTTTGTATTGGCAATTTCAAAATGAATACCCTCCTTCTAAGTATGCAATAGTAGAAGACACCTTAACCTTAATACTATCAGGCGCGAGGTTCTGGAGCAAATTGCCAAAGAGTAAGCTGCCACGTCAGAATTAATTCATAGATATAGTTTTCTATTTTGAATACGAAAGTCATAACAGGACGTTGAATATGAAAAACATACATGCCAATCTAAGTTAATAAAAAAATTTGAAAATGGAGAAGGAAAAGCAAAACAAGGCTTTTATACCACAGTCTCCTCAAAGTAATTACGCAAAAAAGAACCCCCCCCCAAAAAAAAAGGTGTTTTATATTCATCGAGAGATATCATATATCAAAATATAGGTTAATATCAGTTATAGCAACAGCGTAAAAAATTATACATTTAACTGGACTCATACAAAGAATTCTCTTAACGAATGAATTTGTCTTGTCTTGTTCAGAAGCAGCAGTGAAAGAATTCTCAGTTGTGTCTCTAGAATTTATGTGTACCCCTGGAATGTCTTAAGTTGTCAGTTTATATAAAGATGTTTTGCCAAGTATTATCATCCAAATTCCTTAGACTGCATGCGGAATCAGTGAGTGTAATAACAAATAACATGGGAAACGCACATGACTTTTGCATTGCAGCCTAAACTACAATCCTACTTTGTGTATTTTCTATGTCCACCTATGAAAAATAAAATTATCGCAAATTTATTAGAAATCAATTTTCCCCAGAAGTAACAAAAACTAAACAATCAAAGTAACAGACAAAAATAGATGGTAACCCCCAAACCAACTTTTCACCAAAATAATGTACGGTACCTTTAAACCCACTCATTGAACTGTGGCAATAGATTCATGAAACAAATCCATAAAATCACATATACAGCAATCCCATTTTGAAATTGTTTACAGTGTATACCAATTAATCAATGGAGAGGTTACTCAAATATCATGTTCAGTCCGGCCACTATACTCCATGCACCATTCCAAACAGATAGCTGTAGGTTGCTGTAAGTAAACTTACAGTGTCACCTGAAAGAAAATCAATCAGCTCCCCCATAGTCTCCCACTGCTGGCAAGTCATGCAGTGCATGGACATTAAAATGGTCTTGCTGAGAACAGGCTTACATGCAATTTTTGCTGTCCACTTCAAGATACCTTATATTTTGATGCCTGGCAGGAATCTGTGGAGACCATCGTTACAACTGTGTTGTTATATTCATGGTTAATATTTGAATACATTCAAAAGGTGGTCCATTTCATCCTGATAAAAGCATGACTTACTATACATTGACATGCATCTGTCTATATATGGCAGCCTTTGCTATGTCAATAATGCCACAGTTCATATTCCCTCCTCTTTGATTCAGTTATGCATATTCTTATCAAGTGCTAGAGCCAGTAAAACTAGCTATACTGGGAATACATTTCAAATTAATTATGTTTCAGGTAAACACTAAATTTAGCAAAATTTGAATACAAGAACAATAGAGCTATCAACTGATAATTGCCGCCAGTTATACAGTCCTTAAAAATTAATCTACCCGATTTATGTCAATACAAGTGTGAGTTTTGTGTGTCGGTGGTGTGTGTGTGTTGTGTGTGTGTGTGTGTGTGTTGTGTGTGTGTGTGGTGTGTGTGTGGTTGTGTGGTGTGGTGTGGTGTGTGTGTGTGTGTGTGTGTGTGTATGTATGAATGTATATTTTACAATGATGTATGCCTTCTCACAATGCATCAAAAGATAATAAATTCAACTTTTCGCCTTTCCATATTCTCCTTGATTTTATATTCTTTTTAACAGTTACTCTTCATGACTCCCAGCTTGCATTGTCTGCCCTATTCCCCAGAAAAGTTAATTATATTTTAGCGTATGTTTCATACTTCATCGTATACGGCAGATATTTCCAAGAAAATTTCACATTTGAAAATGGAACAGCTAATTCCCCATGCAACTTAGTGTCTTGATAAGGTCAAAGAAATGAACTCCAAAAAATTACAGTTCAAAATAATTCATTTAGTGCTTTAAAAAAAAGAAAAAAACATTGAGAGACCATTCCATTTTATCCATAAGACCTGCTGTGTTGCAGAATTTTCATCGCTGAGACAATTCATGTGCCCAATTTTTATCCTGTACAATTTACAACTGATCAGCATAACTGTCTGAGCTTTTTGTGTTATAGAGCATTTATTTGTCCATCTCAAACACCTGTAAGAAATTCAGATAGCAACTGTTTGAATGTTTTTAAGCAGTGTCTTCCACAAGTTTATATTCATGCCTTATAATATCGTTGAACATGAAGCAAATCAAATCTTCATGCCTTTTTACAACATGAATTAATGCTATACTTGAATTTACAGCACTTATTCCGCAACAATTTCAGAAATTTTCTTGCTCATTGTGTAAGACAGGATTTTTACAGAAAAGGCAGTATCTGCACTGTGATTATTTAAAGGCAGCTTCACCCTGATGTCAAGTTGAGTTTTGATAAAAGTAGCATAAGAGAGAAACATATAACTGAAGGTTTGACGAAAATCCATCAAAGAATAAACAGAGTTATGGAATTTAAAGTTTTAAAATTTGTGACATCACATGCGTAGCAGCTCCCCATATGTTATGGTGATACATAAATTCCATAAAGTGCCGTTTTTCTCAGGAATTATGAAAATGATTTACTGTGCATCCATATTAGTATCAGAAACATTATTTCATAAGAGTTCTACTGCAAAAAAAAATTTTATTTTTTCAATTAATAATTCACTTTAAAAAAAAAATACAATTTAGCGAATTATATACTTGACATATAGGGACTGCTCGCATATGACGTCAACAAAATTGAAACTTTGAAACCCTCATAACTCTGTTATTCCTCGTGATTTTGTCAACTTCGTTGAATGTTTCTCTCATTGTTCTTCTTTTATTAAAACCAACTGATGTCAGCGTCGAACTTGCCTTTAATAATGAAAAGGTTACTGAATTGCTGCGGCGAAAAATACACAGGGATGCAGGGCGATTTTTCCCTGGAAATTTGCAAAAAGCCCTTAATTTGCCCATAGGTTCAATACAAAAGAGTATCTGGAATCACTGAAACAGGAGAAAGTAGCCCCCAAAAAGAAAGTTAATTATTTCCCTGTGAATGGGCAATAACAAAAAATGGGGATATATTTATTAGTGGAACATATTTCATATTAGTATGTCATTTGTTCTTTGAAGCTACATAACATTTGTCAATAAAGAACATTACATGTCATAGCAAGAATACATGAAAATTGAAAATATTTGTGTGTCTTCAATATCGTGAAAGTAACTGATAATTCCCATATTGTACTGTGATAAAATTATATCTGAACTAGGTTTCTTTAAATATACCAACTAAAGCATTTTAAAGCAAAAAAATATATGATTTGTTTCAATAGCGAAATATCAGAAATCCTCTGATTATTTGCACAAAGCTGACATGTATTATTGCTTTGCAATTTTAATCATTGAAAGATGATGTTATGTATGTTCTTGATGTTAATGTGTGTCAAGAAAAAATTTCTAAAGAGGAGAGGAGTAGAGGAGAGAGGCTGCATGTGCCACTTTCTTCTTGTGCGTATTTGATTTGTGTTTGTTATGTCAGCATTTATGTTGTACTTCTTTAGTCTAAACTCTAAGAGTTGTGTTTTCAGTTTCGTACCTCTGGTTGCGGAATGATGGTATATGTCCTTGAAAGGTCCCCCTGTGTTGCCAAAGCGTGAAACCGTTGGTAACGGGATAGAAAGGTATGAAATTATAACGCTCTGTACACATTATAGACACAAGCTAACAACCTCACAGTTTGACAAAATATGAGCTATAATCCTCCATGCTCTAAGTGTCTTCGATAAGGTGTAGAAATAAAGCCCTGAAAAATTGTATTTCAAAATGAGCATTAAATACTTTAAAAGAGTGAAAATCTACAGTATACAGTGTGACCTTCTCCTGACTTTGTATATTTCCTCCCATAGACAACTGTGTTATATAGACTAATTAAATAGACTAAATGATACTCAACGCGGGCACTAAATGTTTATTCATGCATACCATGCCAGTGGCAGCATAACTTTCCAAACTTTTGTATGCTAAGATGTTTACTGTATTTGTCCATTTAAATATTACTATGTAACTCAGATATCAAAGTTTGACAATTTTATAAACTGCAGTTTCACAATGCTAGCCTGTGTCTTTAAGCACTTTTCTGTTGCTATTATATATATATACAGTATATATATTGTGTGTCGTACAATGCAAAAACTGTGGTGTTTGATTTAACACCCATGGTGTTGCACAATATAGATACCAGGTGTAGTGAAAATTGTAACACACGAACACCACGGGTGTTATTTTCACACCAAACGAATTGTTTCAAACACCAAGAGCATCGGCTTTAAGGGTGTAGAAAAATCAACACTTTTCGGGTATTCACATTGTGCAACACCCTTGGTGTTAAATTTAAACCCCCAGTTTTTTTCAGTGAATAAGGACTCTATTTCAGAATTGATTTCAATCTTTTTCAGTTCATCATTAATCCAGAAAAGACCTCCTCCCCAAACGAAGTACTGGAAAAATTACACTATATTATAATATTTTCCTGAAGTTTTGTTCATAAGTGACTATTCCCAGATAACATACAATATACCACGGTGTTACAGTGATAATGCTTTGAAAAGAAAAACAATTCACGACATGAATATCAAAATTTGACCAATACATGCGTGATGCAAAAATGTTCAACTTTTACCTTCCTTATGCAAATCTGGAGGAAATTCAGCTTTCTTTCCAGGTGGCAATCTCTCCCAGGCGCTCTCGGCGTGACGAAACATAGCTTCGGGACCCGACAACGCTGTCTTAAACACACCGGGCTCAATAATACTGATGCTCATGCCATATTGGATAATGCGAGGATCATGCCTGAATGATAGTGAGAATCAAAAGAAGAAATAAATGAGAGTTGTTTAGTGTCATGCACCTACACACCCACGTCTCATATTCATTTTACGTTATCCCGCGGAAACAATTATTCAGGACGGGAAGCCGGACAGACGGACAGGGGCATGTGCTTAATGTCCCCTTCCGACTATGTTTCATATCATTCCACTGCAGGAGCAACCAAGTGTCTAGAACCAAATATTGACTAGAGTTTACCGGAGGGAATCCGAAAAGGCTTGGACTCCATATTTCGATTCCGCGTAGCCGGCGTTGCCAATGGCCACTCGCCCAAATGCGCTGGAAACGTTCACCAATCGACCTCCAGTCTTTTTGAGGAGAGGCATAAACACCAGAGTAACGTCGGCCAGGCCGATTAAATTGACACCAATGACCTTTTCGTAGTCCTCCCTTGTGCACCATTCGAAGATACCACGCTGTAGCATGATACCTGCATTGTTCACCAATCCCCACAAACCTGTAGATTAAATAAAAGTAGTGAAGTACTGAATTATATAGAAGTTAAAGATCTGCAAATTAGGGCATTGCATAAATATCAACTGAATAGTCTTGAAGATAATAACAAACCTGTAATTGTTCGTGTATTCATGACACCTTAACACTAAACCCTTTGAAAACAGTTTGATTTTGTAAATCCCGTCTTTCTTCATCAACGGATTAAGATTGTCGTGAATGTTCATGACGCATAGTGCCTGCCGGTTTTGAAATATTCCAAAGCAAAAGTTTGTATTGCATTTCAAAATGAATACCTCCTTCTTAAGTATGAATAGAGAAGACAACTTAATCTTAATACTATCAGGCCGAGGTCTGGGAACAAATTGCCAAAATATAGCTGCCACGTCAGAATTCATCAAGAGGGCACCTCATAAACACAAACACAATAAAGCCCTTTTGAAGATGAATGCCAGCCATCTCACCCCAGTTGAAATTAAATTCACACCTCTTGTCTCAAAAAATCGAACCTTCTACCCCCTAGATCAAGCATATACGTTTACTTCTACATTATTCATGTTTTCTTCTTTATACTCGCCTGTGTCGTGTGGTAATCTCTCTTTTACATACTCAAAGGCGGATACGATGCTATTGTGGTCCATCACATCCAACCGAAGGGTGGTTACCCTTTCCGTCGTCTCCGACTCCAAAGCTTTCTGCCCCTTAACCGTCAGACAAGCGGCAAAAACATTGGCGCCCAAATTTTCCAGTTGTTTGGTCACCTTTTTCCCGAATCCGCTGTCACAACCAGTGACCAGAACGTACCTGTATTATCCATATGCCAGATGTGCAAAAAGTAAGTAAAGAACGTTTTAGCAAAGACACGTGGAAGATTGTGTGGAAGTTACGTTTTGTTCGAGTCATCATTCTGATCGATTCGATATACAGTACTGGTCACAATTAACCCACTCAAATGCGCGCAACCTGCGGAGGACATTCGCGCAACCTTCGTGATTGTAATGGGCAACGTGTCGCGCGAAGCTTGTGCGCGACCTGTGCGCAAGTTACACTTATTTACGCGGAGGTAACAGCAGGGGATTCGCGTAAACTGCGCACGCTTCGCGCGCCGGTTACGCGTATGCTTCGCGTAGCCTGCGCGCAACCTTCGCGTATGTCATGCGTAGCTTGCGCGCGACATGTGCGCCGGTTACACAATTATTTACGCAGAGGTAGCAGCAGGGTATTCGCGTAAACTACGCACGCTTCGCGCGCCAGTTACGGGTTAGCTTCGCGTAGCCTGCGCGCAACTTTTGTGTATGTCATGCGTAATACACGCGTTGCGCAAGGTAGGTTAATTGTGACCAGTACTGTAGTTACAACAAAAAGGAACTCCTCCCCTAATTGACATAGTGTAACTTTTTAACGAAGAGGTTTTGAACCAAATGATTTAGCGGGGATATTTCTACACTAATCGACAATCTTTTATGTGAAAATGAAAATGATTTGTTGAGTGAAACATGTTACGAAGTAAAATGGTCTCTTTATAAGTGTCATAGCCTCCTGTGAATCACAGGAGTCACGTTATTTGGGGCCTGTGATATGATATGTCGACCAATTTTTCTGGTACCAGACTTAAAAGTACTATTGTTGTTTAGCCATCCATTGTTTAATCCCCTCACACATATCCTGACACTTTTCAAGTGTTTTTTTTTACGGCTGAGTGAGCACAATTTAGGGGATAATTGCTATTATTAACCCTCCCACAATTGTACAAAAATTTCTAGTTTCCGTTATTTTTTTTTTTTGGAAAGACTACCATGATTGGTCTTTCAATTTGACAAAATAATTACCAAATAATCATGGAGAAATTATCATTTTGTTGTAATTGTATCTAAGTGTCAGAGGTAGATGCCTGTCGTGATTGACATTTTGGCTTATGCCCCAGCATAATGCTTAGTTGTTGACCATGAACTTTTGCCATACAACTGAAGAGTTAAAAAAATCCAGATGTTTCATAATTTGTCATTTAAAAGTGTACAATGCCCTAGAATTTATCGAAAATAGATCATATTTCAACGATCGAAACAAAGAACAGGGGAAGGTGAGTTTCGTCTTTTACATGAAATATCGCAGACTGATTTGTAGCTCTATGCTGGAGATAATGTTCCCACAATTCAACACTACCAGTACGGCAGAGGGACTAGTGACAAGAGAGGGAATTGTTTAGTTTGTGATTACACAGCTGCCTTACTTAACTGCATCTGTCTTCATGACATTGCAGTATAGAATTTTTAGCGAGAAGTTTTCGTCAGGACAACTTATACATTATATACAGCGTGTATCAAAAAAAAGTAGACACTCAGAAAAAAATTTATTACGCAAATATTTTCATGATCTAGAGATTATTTTTGATATGAATATTTTTTACCTTGGACCTAAGCTATCTGATACACTATTGGTATTGAAAGTATTTCACGCATGAGTGACACAGGCCACTTTTGTCGCAATAGGGCAAAAATGCATTTGCGCACAGAATTGTGGTTCCTATAGTCATGTTTTAATGCCCTCACAGACCGTGCTGCAGAAGCTCTGACCTGATGTGCACAAGTATAGAATCCTCAGCAATGCTCAGAGAGATGTAATTCAAATTTGTGGCAAAAAGACAAAAATGCAAAAGCATGATTAAGAAGTACTCCCTAAAAAAGGAGAAAATGTCATGTTCTGCAAGATGAACTGTGAACTGAAGAAAATGGCATTTTCTTGTTTTGAAAGGGTAGGGTGGGTTGTATCTGAATGATTGCTTAATTTGCCTACATCCTAAATCCTCGCATGCTCAGAGAAGGCTTATATCAAATTCTGTGACAAGAAGACCAAAATAATAGAATAATTCAGAAATACAATTACCAACCCCCAACCCTGAAAAAGAAGAAAATGCACGCCTTTTTTTAAAGTCACGTTCATCTGCAAACATGACATTCCTCCTTCTTTTATGGGTACATCTGAACAGTGCTATCATTTTTGTCTTTTTTTTGTCACAAAACTGATATCAGCTGCTTCTCTGAAGCATGCTGAAGATTCAATCCTGGCACCTCAGTTGAGACTTCTGCCAGCACCGTCTGTGAGGCATTAAACATTGATATCAAAGAACACAATTTCTGTGCGCAATGCATTTTGGCCAATTGCACAAAGGCGGTTGTCTCACTCATGCGTTGAAAATACTTTCATGCAACAGTGTCATCAGATAGCTTAAGGTCCAGTTAAAATATTCATATCAAAAAATAATCTCAAAATCACGAAAACAATTTTTAATAATTTTTTTTCAAAGTGTCTACTTTTTTTTTGATACACGCTGTATAGCTCAGAAAAAACATACTCCAAGGACACTCCATACATAAATAGATACGTATCGTACTGGTACATCCGAATAATTGGAGTGTCAGCACAAAAGCATGTATAATCGTTATTTTCTATCACATAATTATGGCATGCAGTGATCAATGGATCGGAAATACACCCTTTTTCAGCTAATGGTGAGATTATCACATTTAATGTCCACTAATTCAAAATGATAATTTATCATTTTGAATTA
This sequence comes from Eucidaris tribuloides, assembly GCA_001188425.1. Classification (NCBI taxonomy): domain Eukaryota; kingdom Metazoa; phylum Echinodermata; class Echinoidea; order Cidaroida; family Cidaridae; genus Eucidaris; species Eucidaris tribuloides. Next base: position 802 of record JZLH01S0016019.1, on the reverse strand, counting down.
GTGGAGCACAAGTGGCAGAAAAATGAGAGAATTTATGGGGCAGATAACCCAATTGTCGCTTTGCCAGCTTCCGGCTGGTGAAAAGACATAAGACGTCCTTGAAATATTTAAACGAGACTTAAATAGCAGGGTTGTATCCGAGACCACAGGTTCCGAGACAGAGGTCGCCCCAAAAACATGACCTTTCCATATGACTTGTACAGGCGACTCGGACCATGCAAGACCACGACCACGACCAAGACCAAGACCAAGACCAAGACCAAAGTCAACAGAAATTGACCCCGAAACCGGCCTCGGATATAATATCGTTAATTAAACGTAGTTTGCGTAATCTACAAAAAAAAACAATAGAAAGAATGGGTCTTCTCGCGAAATATTTTCCAAAATTGACTGATTTTGGCGTGATATGGTAAGAGACTATTATTTTATCCACACTTTTGACTTACCATTAAGGGGGAAAAGTCGTGAAAATGTTGTATTGCGCGCGCGCGCGCGCGCGCGTGTGTGTGTGTGTGTGTGTACTTAATCCCAATACAACAGCCATGGACAATGGTTGTGAATATATCGTTGGTTATTTCACGTACCAGCGAATGTTTGTAGGTTTGTAGGTACGAGATTCGCCGGTACGTAATGTCACGGACGATATGTTGGGTAATATTAGGTTACATCATATTAATGTTTTGTTTGTTGTTTATTAATGGTGTGTTAATGTTATGCTCTGTTGAGTTATATTAGATTATATCATAATTATTTATTAACATGGTCCGTTGAAACAACAAAATTACAAATTAAAGGTAAGTGA